>ML353562.1:0-76820 GCA_005239505.1 Nicotiana paniculata | reverse complement strand
GTGGCGACTCTAATAAATAAAATAATCCTATTTCGAATAATGTCACTTTAATTGGAAAAACTCTTATACCCCCTTGGGGTGTATAAAAAAGGAGGTGTGACAATGTTGTCACAACCCAAATCCTAATTCAGGTCGCGATGACGCCGTTGTCAGCAAGCTGACACTAATTATCTACAAAGTCTAGTTTGTTTTCTATTAAATACTTTTCTTATCTCAAAATAGTTTAGCCACAAAGCATGGAATGTAACACATAGCAGGGAAATTTAAGTTACGAAGACCAATAATCAACTTTAATAAATTACATCACCAAAAGAATAGTCTATCAACTGTGTGTGCCAGGAACTAGTGTCACAAGTCTGCAGGCATCTAATAGAGTAGAATCAAAAGAATAAGTGAACTATCCTACTGTCTAAGAAGAGATAGAGAGAATAGCAAAAGAGAGACTCCAGAGTGTTGTTGTACGGCATCAAGAGAGGCAGCTCACTGTGAAGCCTCGGACCACGTGAAATCAGGGACGAGCTCCGGACTGGTAACCATATGCACCTGCCTTAGAACCTGTACAATTAAGTATAGAAGCATCGCATGAGTACATAAACAATATGTACCCAGTAAGTATCCAGTCTAATCTCGAAGAAGTAGTGACGAGAGGTCGACTTGTCGCTCACTAGGTCCAATCAGTATATTTAGATGTATAATTCAACATGAATAAAAAGTACACATGAATAGTAAAACAATGAATGTCGAGCATACTCACAAAAACCTATTTACGTGGCATAAACTCCAACATACAATTATAGTTTGTCTTCCGAGACATGTAACGGCTTAAAAGTTATGAATTATTTCAAGCAGGTAGCATGCGCAAAAAAATATGTCAAGGAGTATGGCCTGAGCCAACATAAAAGTAAATGTGCACTGCCGAAGGGTCGATCGACGCGAATCATAGATGCATCTATTAACCTGTTGTGGCGTACGACCCGCTCCCATGAGAGTAGTGGAAAGAATCACTCCGCTCACGGAATATTAGTTTGTGAAGTGGTCACACATAATCACAACATTTTTCTTTAAATCCTTTCCCAAAATAGAATTTCATTGGAAAATATTAAGTTCTAGGATTTTCTTGAAATCAAACTTGCGTACAAGAAAAATTGACACGACCCAAAATCCCTAAGGTCGTGATGGCACCGGACACAAGGTCAGGCAAGCCAAAACATTAACTAATCGAAATAACTTTCCGTTTAAAAACATTTATGAAAACACTTCCTTTCACTTCATTACATATAAAAGTCTGTTAATTAAAAACAATGGTTTAAAAGATTACACTTAAGCAATTATATCCCAATACATATCCCAGAACCCGGTTTCACAAGTACATGAGCAACTTCTAAGAATTTATACAATTATATATCGCTTGCCCGAGGAACAAATTGGACAAAGTCTCAACATAAGGTATAAATACATAGGAGGGAAGCACTCTCAGCTGCGGAATGCCGCCAGATAAATGCAGCCTGTATAAGTCTCCAAGTCAATCACTGTGCTATGAAGGTACCTGAAATGCACAACAAGTGTAGCATAAGTACATAAACAGATATGTACCCAGTGAGTATCCCGTCTAATCTCGAAGAAGTAGTGACGAGAGTTCGACTTGACACTCACTAAGGTCCAATAATATAAATAGGATAGAATATGATGAAAGCCTTTAGGCATGTGAAGGAAGTTAAGCAACAAAATATATATATATATATATATGAGGCACGGAATTCCGAGTAGTTTCAAAAAAATGAGTGAATAAGTAGTTTCTCCTTCATTTTTCCCCAAATATCTGTCAAGTCCTTATCCACGAAATTATTTAACAATCTATATCCTTAAATCAATTTAACAATTTAAGTGACAAGGGGTATATAATATGTATATATGTATATATGTCGAGGGTTGTTTGGCCTAACCAACAATAAAAATAAACTGTGCACTGCCAAGGATCGAACGACCCGTCCTATAAGTGCATTCTTACAAATTAATCATAAAGCTTCCCCCGCTCGCGAATCATATTTGCGACTCGGGTGCTGACACGTTTATACATAATAAACATAAAGCTCCGCTCGATCGCGAATCATACATGCGACTCGAGTGCTGACTCTTATATATAATTAACATAAAACTTCCCTCGATCGCGAATCATACCTGCGACTCGAGTGCTGACTCTTATATATAATTAACATAAAGCTTCCCACGATCGCAAATCAATACCTGCGACTTGAGTGCTGACTCTTATATATAATTAACATAAAGCTTCCCTCGATCGCGAATCATACCTGCGACTCGAGTGCTGACTCTTATATATAATTAACATAAAGCTTCCCACGATCGCAAATCAATACCTGCGACTTGAGTGCTGACTCTTATATATAATTAACATAAAGCTTCCCTCGATCGCGAATCATACCTGCGATTCGAGTGCTGGATCTTATATATATATATTGGATTTATCAATAAGCTCAGTAGAAGCTATACTTGTAACAAGGATTAATTCACTGGAAATTCAGAGGAAACTCTCTACCATTTGCATACTAGTTCAAAGATAATAAGCATACTGGTTCAAGGATAATAAGCAACTCAAAGTTTGGCTAAAGATACACATAAGGCACGTAATGGCATGCTCGTGAGTCCTAAAACTACCCGACATGATATAATAGTTTCTACGTACGCAATCTCGTCACTTTGTACACACGTAGCCCCCAAAAAAATTACACACCGCATGTAGAACACCTATGGGGACAATTCCCTCTTACAAGGTTAGAAAGGAGACTCACCTCGCTCCGAAGATTCATACCCGGCTTCCAAGCCTCTATGTCGACTTCAATGGATGCGCAACGCCTCCAAACTATCCAAATAATGATAAACCAATGAAAATATACTCAAATATTTGTTAAAAATTCAAATTATATAAACTTCCATCTCTGCTCAAGGAATTGACCAAAATGCCCTCAGGCCCACGTGCCCGGATTCCGAAATTTTTCGAAGATAAATTCTACCCATAACTTTACTAACTCAAATATACAATTTTTTACAATTTTCATGCTCAAATTCATGGTAAAAGTCCAAAATTTCAAGTTCTAGGTCTTCCCCAAAAATCCCAAATTTATACAAAATTTTCATGTCTAAATCCATGTAAGATCATATATTTAACTCAAAAATAGGAAGAAATCACTTACCTTGTGTTGCTTGGTAAAAATCTCTCCTTGAGCTCTCCAAAATCATCCAAGCCAAATGAAAGAAATGAAAGAAATGGTTCAAAATCCGTGTTTAAAACAATCTGCCCATGCTTCATCAAGTTGTACATCCTATTATAAATTTCTCTTGCTGAACACCTTCCGTTAAAACACCCATAACTCCTTGTAGAAATATCCAAATAACAAACGGTTTGAAGAATTAGAAACTAGACTCGAAGATTTTTAATTTGATAGGTTGTACACCATATAACTCTTTATATTATCCTATATATGAGCTTCTAAAGTCGGCTCCATGCATCAGAAAGTTCTGGCGAAACTGCTCCACCAGCCATCTTCAATCGGTCATAACCTTTTTCAAAAAAGTCCAAATAACAAATGGTTTAATGTTCTGAAAACTATACTTCAAGATCTACAACTTTCATTTTTTGAAACTTTTCAGATTTCTTATAGATTCCTATATATATGCTTCCAAATTTAGCTCTTCGATGCATAAATTGCTGTCCCAAAACAGATCTGCTGCAGAATTTTCAGCAGCTATTTTGGTCCGAAATCCATTCTGTTAACCTTCCGAAATCAACCCGAGGCCCTCGGGACTTTAATCAATTATACTAACATGTCCCAAAACATAATACGAACTCGCTCGAGGCCTCAAATCACATCAAACAACGTCGAAATCATGAATAGCACTCCAATTCAAGCTTTTTGAACTTTGAAATTTTAAACTTCTACATCTGATGCCGAAACCTATCAAATCACGTCTGGTTGACCCCAAATTTTGCACACAAGTCATATTCGACATTACGGACCTGCTCCAACTTTCGGAATTGGAATCCGACCCCGATATCAAAAGTCAAACTCTCGGTCAAACTTCTCAAAAACCTCCGGACATCTGAATTCACTTCCGATCGCACTCCCAACTCCAGAATCACCATACGAAGCTATTCCCAGACTTGAAATCCCAAACAGACCTCTATAACACTGAGATGCCTTCTAACCCAAACTTATGAAATTCTTCTAAAATACTAACTTCTACAATATACGCCGAAATGCTCCAGGGTTACCCAAAACCCGATCCGAACATACGCCCAAGTCTGAAATTATCATACAAACCTGCTGGAACCTTCAGATCCTGATTCCGAGGTTGTTTATTCAAAATTCTAATCTTAATCAATTCTTCCAACTTAAGCCTTACGAAATGAGAATTTTCCTTCCAATTTGACTCTGAACTTCCCGAAGTTCAATACCGACCACACCTACGAGTCATAACACCTGAAACGAAGTTGCTCATGACCTCAAATGGATGAACGACGCGCTAGAGCTCAAAACGATCGATCGGGTTGTTACGAAAATCATAAGGCATATAATTCAAATAATGGAATTCACAAGGCATGGAGTGAGCCTAACTACTCGGACATATCAAGAATAGTCACTATGCACGAACTCTCGTCACCTCGTACGTACATAGTCCCTGCAAATAATGACACATAGTTAATTACTTCACCTATGGGGACAATTCCCTCTTACTAGGATAGAAAGGAGACTTATCTCGTGTCAAGCCTACTTTCCGGGTCAGGAACGCGCCCGAAACTCCAAATTCGTCGCCCAAGGACTCCAAAGTATCACATAAATAAATCAATCTAAGCTCAAAAGTCCACAATTTCCCTAGTTAAATGACTATTTCAACCTAATTTGCAAAATCCCAAAATACACCCCCGGGCCCACATGCTCGGGTTTCAAAAATTTTCAAGGAAAACAATCACCGAAAACCTAAGGATCAATATTATATAGTTTTTGCATGATTCCATAATAAATTCCTTGGTAAATTCTCACTTTTATCAAAACCCTAGGTTTTACTCTAAACCCATGATTTTCACTAATTTAATGTGTTAATCTACCTAAAAATTAAAGTATTAAACTCACGTTATGATAGGAATTACTTACCTTAAAATTTCTAGGTCGAATATCTCATTTGAAAGCTCTCCAAATCGTTCAAGATGATGAAAAATAGTTTAAAATGGCAAAGTCCCGTATTTTAAACAACCTCACTGCCTTAAGGTTTTTCGCACCTGTGGAAAAAAGGGAATGGGCCAGTGGTCGTACCTGCGGAAGGGAGTCCTCACCTGCGGCTCCGCTTCTGCGGGAAATGGCATGCACCTGCGAAACAATAGGAAGGGGCCAGTGGTCGCACCTACGGAAGGGAGTCTGCACATGCGGCTCCGCTTCTGCGGGAAATGGCCCGCACCTGCGGAACTAGGAAGCCCCATCTGAGGCCGCACATGCGAGGCGTTGACCTCACCTTCGCACCAGATCTGATGCACCAGCAGTTCTTCTAAGGCTGGTTTTTGCCTCGCGCGATGTTCGAATGGCATCTGGACCCACCCAAGACCCCGTCAAAATATACCAACAAGTCCTAATCATAATATGGACTCACTCGAGCCTTCGGAACGTCCAAATCAATGCTAAATATAAAAATCATACCCCAAAACCTATTGGATCCAACTTAAGAACTTCAAGTTCTTGAATTCACCTTCAACACGCCGAACCTACCTATACTACTCGGAATGACACCAAATTTTGCGAGCAAGTCATAAATGACATAACGGAACTATTCTTGGTCTCGGAATTCCATTCGGACATGATAACACAAAATCACGCTCTAAACCTCAATTTTTGAACTTAAGGAATCATATTTCACTATATGGCGCCGAAACGCACCCAGGTCATCCAAAACCCGTTCCGAATATACGCCCAAGTCCAAAATCATCATACAAACCTATTGGAACCTTCAAATCCCGATTCCGAGGTCGTTTGCTAAAAAATGTTGACCAAAGTCAAACTTTGCCTTTAAGGCCAACCTTAAGGAACTAAGTGTTCCTTTACCACCCCAAACTCCAAACCTCGAACCACCCGTCCCCACAAGTCATAAATCAGTAAAAGCAACTACGAAAAGTCTCATTTAGGGGCACGGGGTCCTAGAACACAAAACGACTAGTCGGGTCGTTACATAAAGATAGGACGTGGCCCCTCCAAGCATTGCACATCCGACATGCTTGGCTTCGTAACTCCGCCACTAAGGTTTTTTTTACGCAAATATAAGGGAGTATAGTAGTTAGAAGTTTCAGCAAACATTCAAATGATATCCGTCAAATTTTTTCATCCCCTTAGCACCACGTTGAATTTATTGTACAAGTGAACTTGCATTCTCTCTTCTTCTTTCTTTGAGAAACTGAAATATTTATTCATTATATAATACGGAACTTGGAACATAGGATCCATTTGATCATTACAAACAGCTGAGATGTTATCCACGGCATTCAAATTTCCAAACTTAGCCAACTTCCTATAGGCACTTTCTAAATTGGCTTAACAAAAGATATATTTTCCTTATCCGCAAGCATCATGGTCACAACAAAGGGAGGTGGAACTACTAAACACTTTGCTTTTTTGAGATTGGACTGCTTGGTTGCTTCCTTAGCCAAAAGATAAGATATTTCATTTCCTTGTCAGAAGTTATTGTTAGTATTTAGTATTCACTATCAGAAAATCAAAAGATGTTAGTTTAAGAAAATAAAAACAGAAAATTCCGAGCCTACAAGTTTCTTGTGTGTCCTTAAGGAATTTAATCCCCTCACAGTTGCCCAAGGTTTCAAATTAATTCCTCTCAGGATAGAAAGGAATAACTATTTTATGATAGCGGCACTTCAAATCACAGAACTTCGGCGAACTCAAATGCCAGAGCAAATCACATGAATGCTTACGTCTTTGCTTTGAAAACAATGGAGAATGCAGAAGATAGAGAGGAGAGATTTTCAGATTCGGTGGTGAAAAATAAGGATGAGCCCCTCTATCTATAGCCAACAATGTTGAGTCTCAATAGGTGCAAAGTTGCCTGTTCGTTTGAAGAGGTATCCATTCGACAGAAATTATTTGAATTTCTATTACACAGAATGGTTGGTTGGGAATTTGACCATTGGAAAACAATGTCGCGAATTTAATACTTTTCCGCGCAAAATATTAGGAAAGAAAATATTAAATGATGGAAACGGAAAATAAATTTGGTCCAAACAATTATCAATCAATCATATCAATTGACCAAATCCGAATCCAAATACGAAGTCGAGCCGAGTGAGCGGCGACAACGACGGCACGAGGCTTGATCTCTTTTGAACTCTCTAAGAGCTAGAAGAAGTGCTTCTATATATAAGCACAAGAATTTTCCTTTTCCTATCGAATGAGGGATAAAGTTCCTTTGTAAGAGGGACTAATTCAAAATTTTATTTTTCTCCATTTCTTTTTTTCACCTTTTTCTATTCACACCTCCTTTTGTTTTAATTAATAAAACCCAACAATCCCTCACATGAATGGAGAATGGCCATCCGTAAAACATGCATGAAAAAACTGTGTGATTCGGCGATGATGACGGCTCGAGACTTGATATCTTCTCAACTCTCTAAGAGCTAAAAGAAGTGCTTCTTTCTACATATTAGCACAAGAATTTTTCTCTTCCTATCCAATGAGGGACAAAGTTCCTTTGTAAGAGGGACTAATTAAAATTTTTATTTTCCTCCATTTTCCATTCACACCTCGTTTTGTTTTAATTAGTAAAACCCAACAATTCCCCACATGAATGGGAAATGATAATCTGAAAAAACATGCATGAAAAAACTGTGTGATTCGCAAGTAAGGATTAATCGTATCTGGATAAGTAGGTTTCCCTTTGAACTTTCCGTAGTGAACATATGTTGGATATACTCGATCAATCAATAGATTTGATATCAATTAACCAAATCAAAATCCAAATCCAAATCTGAATATGAATCCGAATCCAAAGCCAAATTCATATCCAAAGACGAATTTGAAGCCGAGTCGAGAGTCCGAATCCAAAGCCAAATTCATATCCAAAGACGAATCTGAAGCCGAGCCGAGAGAGCGAGCGATAAATGACGACGACACGAGGCTTGATCTCTTCTCAATTCTCTAAGAGCTAGAAGAAGTGCTTCTATATATAAGTACAAGAATTTTCCTCTTCCTATCCAATGAAGGACAAAGTTTCTTGTAAGAGGGACTAATTCAAATTTTCATTTCCCTCCATTTCTTTTTCTACTATTTTCCATTCACACCTCTTTTTATTTTATTAGTAAAACCCAAAAATCCCCTACGTGAATGGGGAATGGCTATCCAAAAAAACATGTATGAAAAAAATGTGTGATTCGCAAATAAGGATTAAACGCATCTGGATAAGTAGGTTTCCCTTTGAACTTTCCGTAGTGAACATACGTCAGATATACTATATCAATCGATAAATTTGATATCTTTGAACCGTCGAACTTTGGTGTATACCTAAACAAACATATGTCACACAATCAACCCTTAACCGTCTTTGATTTGTGTTCGTTTCAGCCATGAACACAACCTGGTTTCATAAGTGCGTAGAGAACTGGTCTTACAACATTCTCCTTGAAGCGACTTACACTTCACACTTACATAGGTTATCTCTAAACGTGTTATCCCGTAGATACACTATTTGATATACCGCGTAATAAACTTAAAAACCATTAAAAAGCCTTAACGTTTTATCTGTGGTACTGAACATTGTATTCATCATGATAATGGACCAAAATTTTATTTGACAATGTTGAACCGTCACTAATGACTTTGTTTGATTTCCTTGAACCTAGATCTTAGGATTTCCGGTCTTCTAGGTAGAGTTACCGCCACTGTCACGACCCAAAATCCCTAAGGTCGTGATGGCGCCGGACATCATTGTCAGGCAAGCCAATCATTAATTAATTGAAATAATTTTCCTGTTTTAACATTTATGAAGAAGCATTTCCTTTAACTTTATTACATATTAACTAAATAAAATCTGTCAAGTAAAACAATAATTTAAATATTACATTTTAGCAAACATATCCCAACACATCCCAGAACCCGGTATCACAAGTACATGAGCAATTTCTAAGAATTTTACAATCATCACAAAGTCTGTCTGAAATACCAATTGGACTAGGAAATTTAGAATGAAAAAAAATACAGAATGAGGGAGACTTTGTCAGCTGCGGATCGCCTCCGAATGATGCAGCTAGCCTAAGTCTCTGAATCCTCCACATTGCTATGAATGTACCTATGCAATAAAAATGCACAGCAAGTGTAGCATGAGTACAAAAACAACGTGTACTCAGTAAGTCGCCCGCCTAACCTCAGAGAGGTAGTGACGAGAGGTCGAATTAGGCACTCACTAAGGGCTAGCAAATTAATTAACAGTATAAGATGAACACGATAGGCATGTAAAGGTAGTAAAGCAGCATATATATATATATATAAGGCACTGAAATCCAAGTAAATACTGGAGGTAAACAAACAGATACCACTTTCTCATTATTTTCTAAAATATCTTAAATAAACAATTTCTTCTTTATTTTCCCTCAAATATCTTATCACTTCAAAAATCATGAAGAAAACATTTAACAATTTAGCATGCGCATACGGGATAAGGACAACCAGCCTGAGCCATCATATTAATCATCTATGTGCACTGCCAAGGGTCGAACGGCCCGAACCATAATATTTCTTTCAATCTCGATGTGGCGTACGACCTGCTCCCATGAGAGTGGGGGAAATAACACTCCGCTCGCGGAATGTAAATTGCGAAGCGGTCACATGCAGTCATGTACAATCAACAGTCCACCCCAAATACATCGGGAAAACAAGTAACCAAATAAATGACAGATTTCTCTTTTAAAATCCACAAAATAGCATTTAAATCCTTTTTTCGAAATTCACTTGCCAAGTTTTTATAATGTTTAATAATACAACCTTATCTGGAAATACAATTGCCCGCGAAGGAAATCAATTCTTTTTTTAGATGATTTAGAAAATAAACTCTAATTCTCCTTAGTCATTCGATTACCACTTTCGATTATATTAGTAGTCTAATACTATAGACAAGATCACAGCTACAACAGGTAAGGCATGCTAGTTGGTCCTAGGCTACCCGGACATGGCATAATAGTAGCTACGCACGGACTCCCATCACCTCGTGAGTACGTAGCCCCCGCAGATAGTCACACATACTTAATTAGTTCACCTAGGGGGGAAATTCCACCTCACAGAGTTAGAAAGGAGACTTACTTCACTCTGAAATTCCACAACCGGCCTCCAAGCCCTTCTGATGACTCCAAACGTCGCACAACGCTCCAAAACTATCCAAACAACGACAAACCAATGAAAATATACTCTAATATTTGAAAAAAAATCCAAATTATATAATGCCCCAACTCCGCTCAGTGAACTGACCAAAATGCCCTCGGGCCCACGTGCCCGGAATCCAAAATTTCTCGAAGATACATTCTACCCATAGCTTTACTAGTTCAAATATACAATTTACTCAAATATTCATGCTCAAGTCGTGGCTAAATTCCAATTTACCAAATTTCTAGGTTTCCTTCAACATTCCAAAATTTTCCTCAATTTCCCATACCAAATCTATGTAATAATCTTGTATTAAATTCAAAAACGTGAAGAAATTACTTACCTTGCGATCCTTGACGAAATCCTCTCCTTGAAGCTCCTCACAATCGCCATAGCATCTGAAAATAGATGGAGAAATGTCCAAATTCTCGCTTAAAAACAATTTGCCCAGGCCTATTCCCGCTCCTGCGGTCCCCTTGTCGCACATGCGCTTCCGCAGGTGCGCCCAAATCTCCCGCACCTGAAGCCTCCTTGTCTCCAGCCCAACTTCGCACATGTGGCGCCCTTAGCCGCACCTCCGGCTAAAGCCTCGCAGGTGCGGTTACACCGGATGACAGCAACCTTCAGCTTTCTTCAACTTCAAATATTGATCCGTTAACCACCCGGAATCCACCCGAGACCCCGTCCAATTATACCAACCTGTTCCAACATAATGCGGACTTGCTTGAGGCCTCAAATCACATCAAAAAACATCGAAACCACGAATCGCACTCAAATCCCAACTTTATGAACTTAGAAATTGCCAACTTCTACATCCGATGCCGAAACCTATCAAATCACGTCCGATTGACCTCAAATTTTGCACACAAGTCATATTCGACATTGCAGACCTGCTACAACTTCCGGAACCACATTCTGACCCACATATCAAAATTTCCACTCCCGGTCAGATTTCTCAAAAACCTTCAAATTTCTATCTTTAGCCAAATGACTCCAAAATGATCTGCGGACATCCAAATTCACTTTCGATCGCGCTACCAACTCAAAAATCACCATACAAAACTATTCCCAGACTCGGAATCCCAAACGGACATCAACATCACTGAAATGCACTTCAGGCCAAACTTAGGAAATTTCTTCTAAAATGTTGACTTCCACAATATGCATCGAAACGCTCCCGGTTTATCCAAAACCCGATCCGGACATACGCTCAAGTCTGAAATCATCATACAAACCTGCAGGAACCTTCAAATCCTTATTCGGAGGTCGTTTACTCAAAATTCCAAACTTAGTTGATTCTTCTAACTTAAGGCTTCTAAAATGAGAATTTTCTTTCCAAATCAACTCTAACTTTACAAAATTCAATTCCAACCACACCTACCAGTCATAATACCTGAAATGGAGCTGCTCATGACTTCAAACCGCTGAACGATGTGCTAGAGCTCAAAACGACCGGTCGGGTCGTTACAGCCACAATGACTTGTCCTCGGTCATAGTCCCATTCCCTTTGATGACTTCTCAACCACCTCTCTGGTTAGACCTTTTGTAAGCGGATCCGATACATAGTCAATTGTGATAATTCCGCTAGGGAGTAGTTTTATAACGGTATCATGCCTTCGTCATATGTGACGAGATTTTCCGTTATACATAATACTCCTAGACCTTCCTACTTCCACTTGACTGCCGCGATGTTTGCATATAGGTGCCAAATGTTTGGGATAAAATGGATAAACTCAACTTCTTCACCGGACTTTTCTAAAGCTACTCAGACTCCATTGTAGAGCGGGCGATGCATGTCTGTTTGGACGACTTCCAAGACACTGCTCCTTCACCAATAATAAAAATGTATCCACTTGTGGATTTTGATTCTGTTGATCCAGTGATGAAATTTGCATAACTATATCCCTCAATAACTTCGGGATAATTATTGTAATACAATGCATAGTCTTGGGTATGTTTCAAATACTCGAAAACTTGTTTCATTGCTATCCAATGAGCTTGATCGGGATTACTTGTATATCGACTAATCTTACTTATCGCACAAGCTATATTAGGTCGTGTACAATTGATAATGTACATCAAACTTCCCAACACTCGATCTTATTCCAATTGAGACTTGCTTTGACCTTTATTCTTTACAAGAGTATGGTTTAAATCAATTGGCGTTTTTCCGACTTTAAAGTCCAAATATTTGAGCTTTTCAAGTGCCATTTTAATATAATAATATTGAGACAAAGCTAGACCTTGAGGAGTCTTAAGGATCTTAATTCCCAAAATTAAATCAGCAACTCCTAAGTCTTTCATATAAAACTTACTAGTAAGCGTGCACTTAGTAGCATTTATGTTAGCAATGTCGTTACTCATTATCAACATATTATCCAGATATAAACAAATAATGACTATTTGATTTGGAGTATTCTTAATGTAAACACAATTGTCACACTCATTGATCTTGAACCATTAGACAACATTGTTCAGTCAAATTTCGCATGCCATTATTTTGGTGCTTGTTTTAGTGCGTATAGTGACTTAAAAAATCAACACACCTTTTTTCTTTTTCAGGAACTACGAACCCTTCAGGTTATTCCATATAAATTTCTTCCTCCAAATCTCCATTAAAGAAGGTTTTCTTCACATCCATTTGATGAATTTAAAATCCATAAATGGTGGCTAACGCTATTAACATCCGGATAGATATAATCCTTATTAACGGAAAGTATGTGTCAAAGTAATCAAGACCTTCTCGTTATCTAAACCCTTTAACAACTAATATTGCCTTATATTTGTCAATAGTACCATCATCTTTCATTTTCTTTTTAAAAATCTACTTAGAACCCAAATGTTTATTTCCTGGAGGAAGATCAACCAATTCCTAAGTATGATTACTTAATATGAATTCTATATCATTATCGACTGCCTCTTTTCAATATTGTGCTTCCGAATAAGACATTGCTTTTTTGAACGTTTCAGGCTCATTTTCCAACAAGAATGCGAGAAAATATGGTCTAAAGTAAGTAGTTGTCCTTTGACGTTTACTATGTCTAGGATTTTCCTCATTAAAAGTAATTTCCTTTGCTTCTTCTCGAGGTCGCTTACATTTTTCACTAGATGACTCATGTTCCTTTTTATACAGATAAATATTCTCAAAGAATTCAGCACTATCTGATTCAATTACCGTATTAATATGGATGTCGTGATTTTGTGATTTATGAACAAGAAAATGATATGCCTTACTATTTGTTATGAAAATGCAATTAACGTTTTTTGGTCTGATCTTCACTCTTTTGGGTTTAGGGACTTTCACTTAGCCAAACACCCCACATTCTAAATACTTTGAGTTGGGTTTTCTTCCTTTCCGTTTTTCGTATAGAATGGATTGCGTTTTGCTATGGGGAAATCAATTGAGTATTCGGTTAGCTGCAAGAATAGCTTCCCCCCACAAGTTCTTAGGTAAACTTGAACTTATTAACAAGGCATTCATCATCTCCTTTAGCATTCAATTCCTTCTTTTCGTAATTCCATTAGATTGCAGTGAGTAAGGGGCAGTTGTTTGGTGAATAATTCCATATTCTAAACATATTTCTTCCTCGCCACCCCGATCACTTCTTATCATATTGATCTTTTTGTTTAGTTGCATTTCAACTTCATTTTTGTATTTCTTGAATGCATCAATTGTTTCATCTTTGCTATTATGTAAGTAAATATAGGAATAACTAGTACTATCGATAATAAAAATTCTGAAATACTTTTTTTCACCGCGAGAAGGTATTGACTTCATGTCGCAAATATCTATGTGAATTATGTCTAAAGGATTTGAATTCTTTTCAACTGACTTATAATGATGTTTAACATAGTTTTATTCCACACATATTGTAACGACCCAAAACCCACCCAACACCTCAGTCAGGCAAGCTAACCATTTCCCACTAGTGAGTTCCATGTAGCTTATCAAATAGGCGATAATAACCCGCTAGACCCAAGAAGATCCTGATCTCTGTAGCTGAAGTAGGGCGTAGCCAACTCTGAACTGCCTTAATCTTCATAGGATCAACCGTGATAAATTCTCCGGATACCACATGCCCCAAGAATGCCACAGAATCCAACCAAAACTCGCACTTGGAGAACTTAGCATAAAACTTCTGTTCACGCAAGGTCTGGAGCACAACTCTAAGATGCTGCTCGTGCTCCCCCAAGCTATGTGAGTAAATCAGAATGTCATCAATGAAGATAATGACAAAATAATCAATATAAGGCATGAACACTTTGTTCATCAAGTCCATAAATGTTGTTGGGGCATTAGTCAAGCCAAAGGACATCACCAGGAACTCGTAATGACCATATCTCGTAAGAAAGGCAGTCTTCAGAACATCTGAGTTTCGAATCTTCAGCTGATGGTACCCCGATCTCAAGTCAATCTTAGAAAACACCCGAGCACCCTGCAACTGGTCAAACAAATCATCGATACGCGGCAATGGATACTTGTTCTTGATGGTGACCTTGTTCAACTGGCGGTAGTCAATACACATCCGCATAGTCCCATCCTTCTTCTTCAAAAATAACACTGGAGAACCCCAAGGCGATACGCTCGGTCTGATAAACCCCTTAGATAACAACTCCTCAAATTGTTCCTTCAATTCCTTCGGAGCCATACGGTATGGGGGAATAGATATCGGTTGGGTTCCTTGAGCTAAGTCAATGCAAAAATCAATGTCACGATCTGGTGGCATGCCTGGAAGGTCTGAAGGGAATACATCATCAAACTCTCGAACTACTGGCACTGAATCAATCGTCGGAGACTCGGTGGTGGTGTCCCGCACATAAGCAAGATAAGCCAAACAACCCTTATCAACCATATGTCGAGCCTTCAAGAAGGAAATAACCCGACTAACGGCACTAACTGAGGAACCTCTCCACTCCAATCTCGGCAACTCGGGCATGGCTAGAGTAACAGTCTTGGAATGGAAATCTAGAATGGCATGATAGGGAGACAGCCAATCCATGCCCAGGATAACCTCAAAATCAACCATATCAAGCAACAAGAGGTCTTCCCTGGACTCGAACCCACAGAATGTAACCACACACGACCAATAAATCTAGTCCACAACTACAGAATCACCCACATGAGTGGACACATAAACAGGAGTACCCAAGGACTCACGAGGAATATCTAGGGAATGAGCAAATAAGGTTGATACATATGAATAAGTGGACCCTGGATCAAATAATACCAATGCATCTCTACTGCAAACTGAAATAATACTTGTGATCACGGTGTGTGAGGCCACTGCATCTGATCTGTCCGGAATAGCATAGAATCTGGCTGGAGCGCTGGATGATCGGCCTCCACCGGAATGAACAGGAACTAGAGGGGCTCCCCCCGCCTGGACTCCACCTCTAAGAAGACCTCTACCAACCTGTCCTCCACCTCTGGGTGGCCAAACTGTTGGTGTTGTAATCATAGGCTGATGACTCTGCTACATGGCCTTGCCCCGAAGCCCGAGACAAGTCCTCTTGGTATGGCTTGGATCCCCGCACTCATAACGACCTCTCGGCACCATAGCCTGCTACCCTAAAGGACCCTGAATAGCTGGAGGACGGTATGAAATCTCTGGCAAGGCACTGAAATAAGGGCTAGTAGACCGCTGATGACCAGAATACCCACCGGAGGAACCCTGAATGGCTGGTGGGCGATAAGAACTCTCCGACATAGCACTAAAATAAGGCCTCGTGGGAGCACCTCGAGGAGGTGGTGGTGGTGCTGAATATGGGGGCCTACTGGACTGGCCCCTACCAAACTAGCCTCTGCCCCTGGCTGGAGCACCTCTGAAATCTCCAGAAAATCTAGTCCTCTTATCCTGCTGCCCCTTCTCTCTACTCCTCGACCGATAGCCCTCAATCATGCGAGCAATCTCTACCACAAGATGATAAGGAGTCCCTATCTCTACCTCTCGGGCCATGTTGGCCCTAATTTCTGAGTGTAACCCGGCTAAAAATCTCCACACTCTCTCTGCGTCAGTAGAAAGTATCATGATTTCATGACGAGAAAGCTCAGAAAACCTAGCCTCGTAGTCAGTCACTGATTTCTGACCCTGCTCCAGCTGCTCAAAATGATACCGCAGCTCTTCCCTCTTAGAGGGTGGAATATATATGTCTAGGAATAACTGAGTGACCTGCTCCCAAGTGAGAGGAGGAGAATCTGCGGTCTTCCAAGAATGTAGGACTGCCACCATCTACGGGCCCTGCCCTCTAGCTGAAAACTAGTGAAGTCAACTCTATGGGACTCCAGTATCTTCATGTTGTGCAGTCTGTCCCTGCACCTATCAATAAAGTCCTGAGCATCCTCATGGCGCTCACCTCCGAAAATAGGAGGGTGCAGTCTGGTCCATCTACCTAATAACTTCTGTGGATCGTCGTCCGCAGCTGGTCTGGGCTCAGGTGTTGCTGCTGCCATTGGTTGAACCCTGCCCACGGGAAGTGTACCCGGGGTTTGATATATTGTTGCTGCATGTCTGGGGGCCTATACAGTAGGGGTCTGTGCTCCCCCTCCCGCCTGAGATGTGGCCGGATCGGCTGGAGATAAACTAGGCTACGTTATGGTGTCCATGAACCTCATCATACGGCCCATGACCTCCTGAAATCCTAGAGTTGTCATAAAGTCAGCAGGAGAAGGATCTACTGCGGGCACCTCACCCTGCTCCTCAGTGATGGGATCCTCTACTTGATCCGCTGAGGGTATAACTGGTACAGTCCTGGGACGTCCTCGTCCCCTACCTCGGGCCGGTGCCCTCCCCTAGCCTCGGATGACGGGGGTAGCGGCCCCTCCCGGGTCCGGAACGTCGGTTGTGCGCGTCCTCACCATCTGTGAGAGAATAGAAGAGTGAGATTTAGTATACAATCAATTGCACGATAGAAGATGAATAAAGAGAAATTTCCTAACACCCTATAGCCTCCCGAAGATAAATACAGACGTCTATGTACCGATCCGCAACAATCTATTGGGTTTGCCTGTAACTCGTAAGACCTACGTGAACCTAAAGCTCTGATACCATGTTGTCACGACCCAAATCCCAACCCAGGTCGCGATGGCGCCCAACACCTCAGTCAGGCAAGCCAACCATTTCCCACTAATGAGTTCCATGTAGCTTATCAAAAACAAAACATTTTTTCCACACTTGCTTAACTTAATCTTTGGGACATTAAGTAGAACAGATAACTTAGAGCCTTTTATACCAAAATAGAAAATCATGAAATTGTAAATTTACGATTTACATTCCAAAATAAAGTCTACTAGCGTGTGTGCCACGAACTAGTGTCACAAGTCTACAGGCAGCTAATAGAATAATACCAAAAGTATAAGAAGTTTGTCCTACTGCCTAAGTAAGTATAGACAGAAATGGTAAAAAAGATAGCTCCAAAGTGCTGCTGGGAGTCGCCAAGAGAAGCAGCTCACCGTGGAGTCTAGACCAGGTAAATGTATCAATAACGAACTCCGGGCTGATACCCAGATGCACCTGCCTCAGAACCTGTACAATTAAGTACAGAGTGTAGCAGGAGTACATAAACAATATGTACCCAGTAAATATCCCGCCTAATCTCGAAGAAGTAGTGATGAGAGTTCGAAGTGACACTTACTAGGGTTAGAATAATATATTACAAGTGTAAAGCTAAGCAGGAAAGGAAATTTATGAATAATAATGAAGACAGAAACATCAAATATCCTTTACAATTACCTGTACGTGTCAAGTTTTCTAACATACGATTTACCTAGTTTTCATTTCTCATGGTATTTAACAAATACATAATCACAGAACACCCAACATCTAACAAACACATAACATACTGTGAACGTACAGCTGACACAACGTGAAAATAAATATGCACTGCCTAAGGGTCGAACGGCTCGAACCATAGATGCATCTATTACACCGCTCACGAATCGAACATGTGACGCAGTTGACATAATAGTAGGTCTACCCCGCTCGTGAATCATACATGCGATGCGGGTTCCTGTATATATACACATAAATAATAGGAAATCAAGAAATTCAGTAGAGAATATACTTACAGAGAAGGTTTCAATAATATAAATTTCAAAATGTAACCTCCTATATGTTCACTTAATAATCCAATGATATTAGGCAACCTAAATTAACATTTACGATTATAGTTACGGAACATAAAGCATGCTTGTGAATCCTAAACTCCCCGACACGGCATAATAGTAGCTACGCACAGACTCTCGTCACGTCGTGTGTGCGTAGCCCCCACAAATAAAGACATGCAATTATTTATATTCACCTATGGGGACAATTCCCTCATACGAGGTTAGAAAGGAGACTTACCTCGTGTCAAACCTACTTTCCAGGTCAAGAATGAGCCCGAAACTCCAAATTTGTCGCCCAAGGACTCAAAACTAGTCAAATATTTCATAAACAAATCAATCTATACTCAAAAGTACGAAATTTCCCTATTTAAATGATTATTTCAACCTAAATTGCAAAATCCCAAAATACACCCCCGGGCCCACATGCTCGGATTCCAAAAAATTTCGGAGGAAATACTTACCCATAGCCTAAGGATCAATATTTTTATGGTTTTAATACGTTCCGTAACACATTTCTTGGAAATTTCTCATTTTTTTCAAAAACCTTGGTTTTACTCTAAACCCATGATTTCCACTAATTTAAGGTGTTAATCTACCTAGGAATTCAAGTATTAAGCTAAGTTTATAGTAGGAATTACTTACCTTACAGTAGCTAGATCGAATACCCTCCTTCCATGCTCTCAAAATCGCCCAAGAATGAAGAAAGTGATCAAAAATGGCTAAGTCCCGAGTTTAAATCGCAGTGCACTGTCTACAGGATTTTCGCACCTGCGGCTTGAGGACCGCACCTGCGGTATCGCATCTGCGAGAAAAGTCTCGCACCTGTGGAGAAGGTCATGGTTTCACAGCCGCGATAGGAAGTCCGAACCTACAGAAATTGGCAACTCCCTCAGGAGTCGCATCTGCGAGACTGGGACCGCAAGAGCGGTCTCGCACCTGCGACTGGACTTCCGCAGGTGCGGTCGCACCAGACTTGGTGCACCAGCAGTCATTTTAGGCTGGTTTTGCCTCGCTCGATGCCAGAATGGAATCTGGGCCCACCCGAGACCCCGTTCATATATACCAACAAGTCCCAAATCATAATACAGACTCGCTCGAGCCTTCGGAACGTCTGAAACAACACTAAATCTAAAATCACACCCCAAAACCTACCGGATCAAACTTAAGAACTTCAAGTTCTTTGAATTCGCTAACAATGCGCCGAACCTATCTATACTACTCGGAATGACACCAAATTTTTCAAGCAAGTCATAAATGACCTAACAGAACTATTCCTGGTCTCGGAATTCCGTTTGGACCTTGATAACACAAAAACACGTTCCAAACCTCAATTTGAACTTAAGGAAATTCTTATTTCATTATTTTGCGCCGAAATGTTCTCGGGTCATCCAAAACCCGTTCCGAACACACGCCCAAGTCTAAAATCATCATACGAACCTACTGGAAATCTTCGAATCTCGATTCCAGGGTCGTTTACTGAAAATATTGACTGAAGTCAAACTTGGCCTTTAAGGCCAACTTAGGGAACTAAGTGTTCCTATACTACTCCAAACTCCACCAAACCTCGAACCATCCATCCCCGCAAGTCATAAATCAGTAAAAGCAACTATGGAAAGTTTCATTTAGGGGCACGGGGTCCTAGAACATAAAACGATCGGTCGGGTCATTACACATATTTGATATTTTGAATTGTTGCATTCAAACCTTGGCAATACATCCAAATTAATCATTTTTCGCAAAGTTTTGAAGTTGACGTGACCTAAATGTTCATGCCATAAATTGTATGACTCAAGCAAGTAAGAAGAAGCTGAAACTTTATTCATATCAATGGTAATTACATTGAGTTTTAAAAGGCCCTCAATAAGGTAAATTTTTCCTACATACATTTCATTCTTACTCACTACAACCTTGTCAGAAACAAAAACATACTTAAAGTCGTTCTTCACTAGAAGTGATATCGAGAAAAAATTCTTCCACATTTCAGAAACATGAAGGACATTGGTTAGAGTCACAATCTTGCTAGAAGTCATCTTCAAAGCGATCTTGCATGTTCCTTCAATTTTTACAGTAGCGAAATTTGCCATAAAAATTGACTCGTCGGGACCAGCATGAGCATGAGAAGTAAACAACTCCTTGTTAGCACAAACATGATGAGTGGACCCAGAATCAATCCACCATTCTCTTAGATTTCCGATCAGGTTGAAAAAAGAAAGCATGACACACAAGTCATCTATTGCGTCATTCTTCTCAATCATATTTGCTTGGCTTTTCTACTTGTCCTTATTTTGTGCACGACAGTCAACAGCCGTGTGTCCAACCTTTCCACAGTTGTGGAAATTACCTTTGAACTTCTTTTTTCTTAGATAATTCTTTGGTCCAGACGACTTCTTTCTCTTTTTGCTCGTCGAAGCTTCCTCAACAATATTTGCACTCGTTATTGTTGAATTTCCACGAGACGTATTTTCTGCAGCCTTATTGTCCTCTTCAATCCATAGTCGAACAATAAGGTCTTCCAATGTCATCTACTTGTGCTTATGTTTTAAGTAGTTTTTAAAGTCCTTCCACATTGGAGGCAACTTTTCAATAAATGCCACAACTTGAAACTCTTCATTTATGACCATACCTAAAATCATAATATAACGACCCGACCGGTATTTTTGAGCTCTAGAGCATTGTTTGGTGGGTTAAGGCCATGAGAAGCTTCATTTCAGGTATTATGACTTATAGGCGTGGTCAAAACTGAATTTCGGGCAGTTCGGAGTCGAATTGGAAAAAAAGTTCTCATTTCAGAAGCCTTAAGTTGGAAGAATTGACTAAGATTGGATTTTTGAGTAAACAACCTCAGAATCAGGATTTGAAGGTTCCAACAGGTTCATATGATGATTTCGGACTTAGGCATATGTTCATAGCGAGTTTCGAATGACCAGGGAGCGTTTTGGCGCATATTGTGAAAATTAGTATTTTGGAAGAAATTTCATAAGTCAGGGTTGAAGTAAATTTCAATGTTATTGTTGTCCGTTTAGGATTCCGAGTCTATGAATAGCTCCGTATGGTGATTCTGGTATTAGGAGCACGATCGGAAGTGAATTCGGAAGTCCGTAGGCCATTTTAGAGTCATTTAGGTAAAGTTAGAAATTTGAAGTTTTAAGAAGTCCGACCGGAAGTGGAAATTTTGATATCGGGGTCGGATTTCAATTCTGGAAGTTGTGGTAGGCGTAATGTTGAATGTGACTCGTGTGCAAAATTTGGGGTCAATCGGACGTGATTTGATAGGTTTCGACATCGAATGTAGAAGTTGGAAATTTCAAAGTTCATAAAGATTGAATTGAGTTGTGATCTATTGTTTCGATGTTATTTGATGTGATTTGAGGCCTCGAGCAGGTCCGCATTATGTTTTGGGACTGGTTAGTGTGATTGGATGGGGTCCCGGGGGCCCCGGGTGGATTCTGGGTGGTTCACAGATTTAATTTGGAATTTGAGAAAGGCTGGGGTTGCTGGTGTCTGGAATGACTGCACCTACGAGGCTCTGGTCGCAGTTGCGGAGCCGCAGAAGCGAAGGTGGCTGGCTAGGACTGGGATCACAGATGCGGTTGGCTCGCCGCAGAAGCGAGACCGCACCTGCGGATTTGTAAGCGCAGAAGCGAGAATGGGCAAGGAGCCATGGACCGCAGATGCGGTGACAGGTCCGCACTTGCGGAACGGCAGAAGCGGTCATGTGACCGCAGGTGTGAGGGATCGTTGGGCATTGTCTTTTAAAGACGGGATTTGGCCATTTCTCTTCATTTTTCTCTTGGTTGGGCAATTTTTGGAGAGCTTCAAGTGGGGATTTTCGTCATCTATGTCAAGGTAAGTTGTTTCTACTCATTGCAAGTTAAATACAAGATTTGTATATAGATTTTGTCAAGAAAATTTGTAGAAATTTGGGGGTTTTCTGGGAAGACCTAGAATTTGTATTTTTGGATTTTGACCACGAATTTGGGCATGGAATTTATAGAAAATTATATATTTGAGTTCGTAAAGTTATGGGTGATATTTATCTTTAAAATTTTTCAGAATCAGGGCACGTGGGCCTGAGGGTGATTTTATCGACTTTTCGAGCAGAGTTGGGAATTTATATAAATGGAATTGATATAAGTATTAGAGTATATTTTCACGGGTTTTCCCATTATTTGGATAGTTTTGGGTGTGGTACATCAATGTGAGTCGTCGGAAGGGTTTGGAGGCCGTTATGAATCTTCGGAGCGAAGTAAGTCTCCTTTCTAATCTTGTAAGAGGGAATTGTCCCCATAGGAAAAATAATTAAATATGTGCTACTATTTGAGGGGGCTACGTATGCATGAGGTGATGGGAGCCCATGCGTAGCTACTATTATGCTTATGTCCGGTAGTCTAGGACCCAAAAGCATGTTTTATTTGCCATACTTGTAACTTTATTGATGAATTTGGAAATGATTAAACCTTATCCAAATTGGTAAATGAATTTCTGGAAAAGATTTAAATACTATCTTCGCGTCCACTAAAAGAGAACTTTATCACTTCCTTGGGTAATTGTTCTCATGATAAAATGTGAATTATTGTGTGAATGTGCATATCTACGAGTACCTGAGTCGCATGTATGATTCGCGAGCAGGGTAACTCTATTATTTATATAAGATCGTGTCTCATGATCGATTCGCGATCGGGATAATAGATGCATCTATGGTTCGAGTTGTTCGACCCTTCGGCAGTGCACAGTTTACTTTTTTCGTTGGTTCGAGCCGTTCGACCCTCGGCATTTCTTGCGCATTATATTTATTGAGTACTTTCTGAGATTTTTAACTGTTTACTGGCCCGGAATTATAAATTGCCAACTGAAATGACGAAGATTTAAAGTTAATAAATGTGGAATAAGTTGTTGTTTCCTATCACTATTTGTTAATTTCCTGTGATATCCATGCTTAGTGTCATCCTTGTTTATATTGAATTGACCTCTAGCAAGTGTCAAAGTCGACCTCTCGTCACTACCTCTTCGAGGTTAGGCGGGATACTTACTGGGTACACGTCATTTTCGTACTCATACTACACTTGTTGTGCATTTTTATTGCACATGTACATGTATATCTAGTGGCCCCGCTTGGCGTCGTCTCATGGTTGGTATGGGGACTTGGGTGAGCTGCACCTCTCGAGATGACCCGCAGCCGGCAGAGTCTCCCTCAGATGTATTGTATTGTACTTTTATTTCTTTGTCCAGTTTGTATTCCGGACAAATATTGTATCACATGTATACTTCCTAGAAATTTTGCTCATGAACTTGTGGTACCGGGTTCTGGGATGATTTTGGGATGTATTTGCTATTTGAGGTGCTAGAACCTTGTTAATCACTCAGTAAATTTTTATCGATTTTCATTCAATGAAACAAAAAATAACGATTTCAAAATTAAAAAAAATCGAAACTTAATTAACTAATGAGTGTTGGCTTGCCTGACTGTGGTGTCCGGCGCCATCACGACCTTAATGGATTTTGGGTCGTGACAACGTGGTATCAGAGCACTAGGTTCCCTTAGGTCTCACGAGTCATGAGCAAGTCTAGTAGAGTCTTGTGGATCGATACGGAGACGTCTGTACTTATCTTCAAGAGGCTACATGGTTGTTAGGAGTACTTCACTTCTTGATTTCTTTGAGGCTTATGCCTATGTTTCTTCTTACTCAATCTTACACGTCGTGAAGATCTTGCTATAAATCGACAATTTGAGGAATTGTAATGGTACTACGGATATGGTGCGTGATGTTTTTCCATGCGTAATTGTTTGGGGCTATTGTCATTGCTCTACGGGAGGATATTATGTTGTTTCAGCTCAGTAGTTGTGTTTCTGAAAGCTTTGAGGATATGCTCAGGTTGTTATGATGCTTATGATTGGTTATCACACGGTGTTGATATGAGTATAGGATGTTTTCCTATATGTCGGGAAAATGAATGACTTGATAAGAGTTCTACTCGGAGCGTGATTCCGAGATTTCAGTATTTTATTTCCGGCGGAGCAAAGACAATTGGACTACAAATGATCAGGTTCGAGTTGATAGAGTATTGGGACTGGGTGTTTTCAAGACAGGTGTAATCTTCATCTGTGATGTGGCATCATCGTCTTTGATCGAATAGGATATGTTAAGTTCGCCGGTGCTATGGTTTCTTCGGTCATTGGGTCAGAGTAATGTGAAGTAGTAATTGAAGAAGCGGCTGTCAGAGATCATGGTGTGTGGTGGTTCAGGATTGAATAAGTATTTCTAAGGTAGGCGGCTTGAGGATGACGATCTTCGGAGGGTTTTGAAGTTGTACTCTTGTTTAAGTGTTACAGAGATTGATATTTATTTGAGGCAACAATCGGGCAGCATACGATGAGGAAAGACATGTGGGGAGTGTCAGGCGATGGTTAAATTTCTAGAAGGCCAGGTGTAAGAAGCAGAAGTCGAGCAGTTATTTAAAGGAGTGAGCTTGACAATGTGGGAGAGTGGCAACGTAGCATATGAGTTCTGTAGTGAGATAGCTGCACATCTTGAGGAGAAGTTTGGAGCAATTTGAGAATTTTAGTGGATGGAGATTGGGTCCATGAGCTTAATTTGAAATATTGTCTATTATACAGCGGGAGATTGGATGCAACGAAAAGAGGGTTGTTCGATATGAAGAAGAATGCAGCATAGCTATGAATTTGAAGATATTTTCGCGCATTTAGTAGATTTCCATGAGGAGCGGACGGACTGGTAAAGTTGGTAAATGAGAACGGGTGTAGGATGGGGTATTGATGTCGTAGAGATTGTGCAGTACAGCGTCGTTGGAAGGTGTCAGTTGGTAATTTTTGCAGGTGGGTTATCTTCTGTGAGCAGGTCAATGGTTGCATGGTTGGCGGAGTTTTCACGAGGGATTTTACTGACTATTCAGCAAGAGGTCGAATATAAGTATAACGTTAATAACTCAGAGTGCTTGTGAAATGCTAACTGAAGGATTTCAACGAATTTGGCGAGTTGGTCATGCAGGATCATGAAAACAATGAAGGAAGATTCTTGGTGAGTTCCAGATTTGTGTAATAACGGCTTCAGGCTAAGTGGGAGAGTTCCACCGCCTACGATTAGGTTGCATGGGTATCTACTGGCCAAAATTCTAGTCACCGGCATATTAGTGGGTTATTACAACTAAGGGAAGAAGGCATGAGTAGTAATTGAGCATAATATTTGATAAATGTGTGCAAAGGTTGGCCTTATGTAATCAGGATTTGGCTTTGGAAAGATTCAGGATTTATGTTTAGTACAGGGGTAATTTGCAAGGGAAGTGATTTAGTCGGGTGCTTATTCAAGATGGGTGTTCAGGTTCCAGCGAAGTCACGGAGTTGATTATATTCGGTACCAAGCCAGAGTGGGTGACTCTCAACAGTGGTCCTAGTAGATTCAAAGGTTAGATTGTGGTGTCTAAGGATTTCAAGCCTAAGGTATGGTTAAGAATCGAGCTTTCGCATCAGAATTTTGAGAAAGAGAATAAGGGTGGAGTGTTCTATGTTTTCTTCGGCTTGCGATGTAGCATTGGAGGGAATGAGATGATCCGTGGGATTTGAGACGGCACGGTCTCATGATATAAGGTCACCCAAGATGAGTATGGATTTGGGTTCACAATGTGTTGGACGAAGCTATTGTTATTCCTAAGTCAAGTTAAGGATATATTAGGAGAAGATAGATTGGTTAGCCATGGTTGAAATGTCACATTTACGGCAGTGGTTCCTTCAGCGTGATTTAAGTTATGCATGTGATTGGTGACGGTGCGTGCGAGTGCTTGT
The DNA here is from genome assembly GCA_005239505.1 of Nicotiana paniculata. Taxonomy (NCBI): domain Eukaryota; kingdom Viridiplantae; phylum Streptophyta; class Magnoliopsida; order Solanales; family Solanaceae; genus Nicotiana; species Nicotiana paniculata. The sequence goes on along the minus strand of ML353562.1, from coordinate 50,500 downwards.
CGGCCACCATAATTGATTTTATTTGGAAGTATTCAAGTATTATGGCCTGTCATGGACAGGAAAATCCTGAAAGGATTATGGTGGTATAGGACCATTACTTGAGCATTTGCATGTTTGGTGATTATTAGAACTCGCTCGTACGTTGTTATGTTTCTTTTGAATTGAGTTAAGTAAAAGGTTTTTATATGATGAAGTGTTTACCCTATTAGTGGTTCAAGAGTTTTGATGAGATTCCTGTGTGATTGCATATTGGAATGTTAGGTGTAGTGAATGGTATGAAATTTGGAAGCGAGGATCAAGGTTTCAGTTCGGTGTTGGAAAGGATTTCATGAGCTCGGATGAGCAAGGAAAGGGATTTGGATGTTTAGAGTAAGCCTGTATCATCTTCAGCATCACCTGAGACCGGAGGTGGTGTAAGAGGCTTTGCGTTCTGGTTGCATATTCTTGGTTGGCTTTACAATATTAGTGTGATCGTTGGTGTGGATGTGCAAACTTGTTACCTTGTGTGGAAGGTCGTGGGAGCGTGACCACGCGAAGATCGTATGAGTGTGACCTGTAGTCACTTAATTGATTGAAGTTTCAGACCAAGTATAAAGGAGTATAATATTGTTTATTTGAGGATTTATGCCTGGAGGGCGCTCAGTTCATTTGGTTGCGGATGTAGGGGTTTTTCTCCAGCTATGATGGTTGTTCTTGAGTTTTATAAGAAAAAGTGGGTCATTATGGACCTAGGTAAGGCCATTAGCCTAGTTCGGTGCGAGCGGAATCGGCTCGAAGGTTATGAATGGATTTAAATATGATTATGGGCTCCATGTGGGTCAGAGGTGTTCGTTTCAGTATGGCGTTTCTCATGGAGAGGTATTAGAACATTAGATGCTGTTTCATCTTCGCCCATTTCAGGTAATATTTTGTTGTGCCGTGCGAGTTGTGAAGATGGCTTGATGATTTATTATGTGTTGAGGTTCCATGTAGTGATGATGATGTGTGAGCAGGATGGCTCTTGAGATTCAGAGTATGTATAGCGCACCTCAATTGTGTTTGAGTTTTGTAGCGTATGGCTCTATCAGTCTCCCCAGGATGGTATTATGCACTTAGCGTGCTTGTGACCGATATTCGGTATTTTATGGTAATGAGCAATTTAGCTCGGTGTGTATCTCCTCACAGTTATGTTATTTGGATCGGATTGCGCGCCGCAACAGTGTGATGTTGAGCACGGTTCCCTATATTATTTCTGGTGTTTTGTTACCCATTTTTCTGAGGAAGGTCCATATTTGTTGCGTGAATTGAGTAGTCCCTTCTTGAGTCATTTCTTTATGTATCATGTTCGAGTTATGGCCTATTGCCGCATTGTGGCATCATGTGAGACTGTTGGCCGTGTCTGGGGTGACTTATTGTCTGAGCAGTTCATACTAGGTGAGACGAGATTATTGGATCAGGGAATCAGTGCGATAAGATTATGTGAAGTATATTAAAGGACAAATACCATTATTTTGTTTGTAATGAGGTGATGATTCTAGTCAAGAGGAGAGACTCAATGATTTGTTGACTCTGCAGTTGGTTATAAATTTCTACACATCTCCTCCGTTAAGGTGGTATCGTAAGCGTTATAGCAGGACCTATATAGAGGTCATGAGGTGCATTGGGAGCATTAGATTCGTGGAATTTGGGCTATTAAGGTCAGGGAATGTCGTTATGGTTAAATGGATAATTAAGTGGTGTTTGGTGCTAATTCAGCAAAGGCATGCAATCATTTTTTGGTACCTCGTGTAGTGATTGATTCGGTGTTCATATATTGGAAACAGGCCTGGCGGAGAATTTCGGGAGTTGGAACTAGGTTCTGAGCTTATTATATGGATAGAAGAAGATATCTTCAGATATGATCGAGCTAATGTGCTCAACTGAGTGGTGGTAGTATGGGTAGGTGCACGAAGTGTTAGACGGTGGATTCAGATAACTCTAGAGCAGTTCTTAGCACGTTCGAGGATGAACGCATGTTTAAGTGGGAGAGAATGTAACGACCCGACCGGTCATTTTGAGCTCTAGTGCGTTGTTTGGCGGGTTAAGGCCATGAACAACTTCATTTCAGGTATTATGACTTGTGGGTGTGGGCGGAACTGAATTTCGGGCAGTTCGAATTCGAATTGGAAAGAAAGTTCTCATTTCAGAAGCCTTAAGTTGGAAGAATTTACTAAGATTGGATTTTTGAGTAAACGACCTCAGAATCAGGATTTGAAGGTTCCAACAGGTTCGTATGATGATTTCGGACTTAGCGTATGTTCGGAGCGGGTTTCGGATGACCCGGGAGCGTTTCGAAGCATATTGTGCAAGTTAGTATTTTGGAAGAAATTTCATAAGTCAGGGTTGAAGTGCATTTTAGTGTTATTGATGTCTGTTTGGGATTTTGAGTCTAGGAATAGATCTGTATGGTGATTCTGGTGTTAGGAGCGCGATCGAAAGTGAATTCGGAGGTCCGTAAGACATTTTAGAGTCATTTGGCTAAAGTTAGAAATTTGAAGTTTTAAGAAGTCCGACCGGGAGTGGAAATTTTGATATCGGGGTCGGATTCTGATTCCGGAAGTTGTGGTAGGTCCGTAATGTTGAATGTGACTTGTATGCAAAAGTTGGGGTCAATCGGACGTAATTTGATAGGTTTCGGCATCGAATGTAGAAGTTGGAAATTTCAAAGTTCATAAAGATTAAATTGAGGTGCGATCCATTGTTTCGATGTTATTTGATGTTATTTGAGGCCTCGAGCATGTCCGCATTATGTTTTGGGACTGGTTAGTGTGATTGGATGGGGTCCCGGAGGGCCCGGGTGGATTCCGGGTGGTTAACGGATTGAATTTGGAATTTGAGAAAGGTTAGGGTTGCTGGTGTCTGGTGTGACCGCACCTGCGAGGCTCTAGCCGCGGGTGAGGAGCCGCGGAAGCAGCCTTGGTGCTGCAGAAGCGAAGGTGGCTGGCTAGGACTAGGACCGCAGATGCGGTTGGCTCGCCGTATAAGCGATACCACACCTGCGAATTTCTAAGCGCAGAAGCGGGAATGGGCAAGGATCTATGGACCGCAAAAGCAGTGGCGGGTCCGCACCTGCGGAACCGCAGAAGCGGTCATATGACCGCAGGTGCGACGGATCGCTGGGCAATGTTTTTAAAGACGGGATTTGTCCATTTCTCTTCATTTTTCTCTTGGTTGGGCGATTTTTGGAGAGCTTCAAGTGGGGATTTTCGTCATCTATGTCAAGGTAAGTTGTTTCTACTCATTGCAAGTTAAATAAAAGATTTGTATATAGATTTGGTCAAGAAAATTTGTAGAAATTTGGGGTTTTGGTGGGAAGACCTAGAATTTGTATTTTTGTATTTTGACCACGAATTTGGGCATGGAATTTAGAGAAAATTATATGTTTGAGTTCGTAAAGTTATGGGTCATCTTTATCTTCGAAAAATTTCGGAATCCGGGCACGTGGGCCCGAGGGTGATTTTATCGACTTTCTGAGCGGAGTTGGGAATTTATATAAATCGAATTGATATAAGTATTAGAGTATATTTTCACTAGTTTGCCTGTTATTTGGATAGTTTTGGGCGTGGTGCGTCAATGTGAGTCGTCGGAAGGGCTTAGAGGCCGGTTATGAATCTTCGGAGCGAGGTAAGTCTCCTTTCTAACCTTGTAAGAGTGAATTGTCACCATAGAAAAAATAATTAAATACGTGCTACTATTTGTGGGAGTTACGTACGCACGAGGTGACGGGAGTCCGTGCGTAGCTACTATTATGCTTATGTCCGGGTAGTCTAGGACCCAAAAGCATGTTTTATTTGCCATACTTGTAACTTTATTGATGAATTTGGAAATGATTAAACCATATCGAAATTGGTAAATGAATTTCTGGAAAAGATTTAAATACTATCTTCACATCCACTAAAAGAGAACTTTATCACTTTCTTGGGTAATTGTTCTCCTGATAAAATGTGAATTATTGTGTGAATGTGTGTATCTACGAGTAACTGAGTCCCATGTATGATTCGCAAGCAGGGTAACACTATTATTTATATATGACCGCATCGCATGATCGATTCGCGAGCGGGGTAATAGATGCATCTATGGTTCGAGTCGTTCGACCCTTCGGCAGTGCACAGTTTACTTTTTTCGTTGATTCGAGTCGTTCGACCCTAGGCATTTCTTGTGCATGATATTTGCTGAGTACTTTCTGAGATTTTTAACTGTTTACTGGCCTGGAATTATAAATTATCAACTGAAACGACGAAGATTTAAAGTTTAAAAATGTGGAAGAAGTTGTTGTTTCCTATCACTATTTGTTAATTTCGTATGATATCCATGCTTAGTGTCATCCTTGTTTATATTGAATTGACCTCTAGCAAGTGTCAAAGTCGACCTCTCGTCACTACCTCTTCGAGGTTAGGCGGGATACTTACTGGGTACACGTCATTTTCGTACTCATACTACACTTGTTGTGCATTTTTATTGCACATGTATATGTATATCTAGTGGGCCCGCTTGGCATCGTCTCATGGTTGGTATGGGGACTTGGGTGAGCTGCACCTCTCGAGATGACCCGCAGCTGGCAGAGTCTCCCTCAAATTTATTGTATTGTACTTTTATTTCTTTGTCCAGTTTGTATTCCGGACAAATATTGTATCACATGTATACTTCCTAGATATTTTGCTCATGCACTTGTGGTACCGGGTTCTGGGATGATTTTGGGATGTATTTGCTATTTGAGGTGCTAGAACCTTGTTAATCACTCAGTAAATTTTTATCGATTTTCATTCAATGAAACAAAAAATAACGATTTCAAAATTAAAAAAAATCGAAACTTAATTAACTAATGAGTGTTGGCTTGCCTGACTGTGGTGTCCGGCGCCATCACGACCTTAATGGATTTTGGATCGTGACACATAAATTTAGAATTAATAATATAATTAATATCCTTAACAAAATATTGATTCGATTTATACCTTCGACAAGGAGGTCATGAACGATGACTTGCAGTTCTTGAACTTGAGTTATGACAGACTTACTGTCAACTATTTTCAAGTCCAAGAACTTTGTGGCTACAAACTTCTTAAGTCCAACATCTTCCTTCTTGTATTTCTTTTCAAGAGCGTTCCGCAACTCTTTCGAAGTTTTCATGACATTGTAAACGTTCTACAAGCCATCTTTCAAACAACTCAATATATAATTTTGCACAAGAAGTCAGAATGCTTCCATGCCTCCGTGACTATAAACTCCTAATTAGATACAGTTTCTTCTCCCAAGAGTGGAACGTCCTCGCTGATAAAGTGCTGCAAACTTAGTGTGGTCAGGTAGAAGAATATTTTCTGCTGCCAGCGCTTGAAGTCCACGCCGGAAAATTTTCCAACAAAACCATTTTGTTGTTACGTACTTGTTATTTTTATGTAAAAGAAATTTACACAAACAAAATTAGTATCTCGGTGAAGTTTTTATATATTCAAAACGAATACAAACAATCGAGTAGAAAATCACAATAATTTTAATCTCGGATTGAGTAGAAAGTCACAAAGACTTTAATCTCAAACTGGAGCAGAAAATCCGAAAAGTTTAATCTCCAAAATGGGAGTAGAAAATTTCTAGGTTTTTTGTCTCCCAAACTAGAAAGTTAGATGAACACAAAAATAAATATTAAAATCCTTAAGATTGTTAGTATTCTGTATTCACAATTAGAAAATCAAAACACGTTAGTTTAAGAAAGCAAAAATAGAAAATTTTGAGCCCACAAGTTTCTTGTGAGTCTTTAAGGAATTTAATCCCTTCATCGTTGCCACAGGTTTCAGATTAATTCCTCCCAGGATAGAACATAATAACTATTTTGGGATAGTGTCACTTCAAGTCACAAAAATTCAAGGAACTCAATAGAGGAGAAAATCACACAAAATGCGTACGTTTTTTGCTTTGAAAAAATTGCAAAATGCAGAAGATAGAGGGGAGAGATTTTCGTATTCGATAGTGAAAAATGAGACTGAGCCTCTCCATTCATAGAAAACAATGTTGAGTCCACGGGTGCGAAGATGCCTGCTCGTATGAAAAGGTATCCATTTGGCAGAAATTATTTGAATTTCTGTTAAACAGAATGGATGGTCACGAATTTGACCGTTGAAAAATAATGCCACGAATTTAATACTTTTCCGTGAAAAAAATTTAGGAAAGAAAATATTAAATGACGGAAATGAAAAATAAATTTGGTGTCGAAGCCGAGCGAGCGAGCGACGGCTCGAGGCTTGCTCTCTTCTCAACTTTCTAAGTGCTAGAAGAAGTTCTTCTATATATAAGCACAAGAATTTTCCTCTTCCAATCCAATGAGAGACAAAGTTCCTTTATAAGAGGGACTAATTCAAAATTTTATTTCCCTCAAATTTTTTCCCACCATTTTTCATTCACACCTTTTTTTATTTTAATTAATAAAACCCAATAGTTATGTCAAATAACCAACTCTCTCTACATTCTGGATATTAACCACATGCAATTATGGAGAAGAGAGTTATAAGTCAGGTATCCATGCTCCAAGAGTTTAATTACCTGTGTAGAGTCTATTTCCACTACTAATGGTAATAAATTTTGCTCCATGGCAATCTGTGTAGGGATTAAAGTTTGGTGAATGGGAAATAGAGGGAAGAAGTGTGAAGGGAAAGTGAGCTCCTCTTATACTTTGGAAAGAGAAATTGTCCCTCATGTGTCACGACCCAAAATCCTAACTGAGGTCGTGCTGGCGCCCAACGGAGGGGTCAGGCAAGCCGAATCTTAATTTACTAAAAGTTCCTTCTTATTAGATTGAACACTTTAAAATATACTCAGTTTTTAAAGGTTAATACATGATTGACAAGGATAATTAGCCAGTTTCAATCAAAACAGTCATGATGAGGAATGAGACAACATGTATATATATACAGACCCGTAAAAGTAAAATAACAGCTACGTGTATGCCAGGAACTAGTATCACAAGTCCTACGGGCATACTAACAGAATATACAAAACATAATATACAATCCCACTATCTGAAAGGAATAGACGGGAAATAAGCAAAAGAAAACTCCAAGGTGTTGCCGAGGATCGTCAGGAGAAGCAGCTCACCGTGAAGTCAGGTCCAACTAAGATCAGAATCGCGCTTCGTACTGATAACCAGATGCACCAGCCTCAGAACCTGTACAATTAAGTACAGAAGTGCAGCATGAGTACATAAACAAATATGTACCCAGTGAGTATCCCGCCTAACCCCAAAGAGGTAGTGACGAGAGGTAGACGTGATACTTACTAGGGTCAGCAGTTCTAAATAACATGATTTAATAGGAACTAGTCAGGCATAACAATCGTAGAAATCACAAAGAGATAAATCATCAAGTGTGGTTGCATTTACCTTTGCATGTCAAATTTCACTAGCACATAATGTACTAAATTCCCTTATTAACATGAACCAGTTTGTACAATTACAACAAATTCCCAGTAAATCATACAGCATGTAAAAGGCCAAAAACGTACGGCCAAAACGTTGCGAAACATAAATGTGCAATGCCGAGGGTCGAATGGCTCGAACCATAGATGCATCTATTACCCCGCTCGCGAATCGAACATGCGACGTGGTTGACATAATAGTAGGGCTATTCCGCTCACGAATCATACATGTGACGCGGTGCCGCATACATACATAAAATTATCAATTTTTAGGGAATTATCAGAGATTATTCTTTAAGGAAAAAACCTAAGCAATATATCATGGACTACAACTTCCTAATATTCTCATGCCAAATCAAGGATAATATGCAATTCAAAATACGTTTAGGAATACATGTAAGGCACATATAAGCATGCTCGTGAGTCCTAGAACTACCCAACATAACATGGTAGTAGCTACGCACGGACTCTCGTCACTTCGTGCATGCGTAGCCCGCGCAAATAAGGACATGCAATTACTTATAATCACATATGGGGACAATTCCCCCTTACAAGGTTAAAAAGGAGACTCACCTTGCGTCGAACCTACTCCTCAGACCAAGAACGCGCCTGAAACTCCGAACTCTACACCCGAGGACTCGAAACTAGCCAAATGTTTTACAAATTCATCAATTTATGCTCAAAGTATGGAAATTCTCCTACTACTAAGTCAAATTCGCCATTATTGAAGATATTCTAAAATCCGACCCCGGGCCCGCATGCTCGGATTCCAATAATTCTCGAAGGAAACACTCACCCATAGCCTAAGGATCATTAATATACGATTTCTACTTGATTTCATAGCTAATTCACGGGTAAATTCTCAAATTTTTGAAAGCCCTAGGTTACTACCCCATTCTTGATTTTTCACTAATTTAGGTAGTTAATTAAGCTAGTAATCCATGCATGAAGCTAATATTAGAGTAGAATTTACATATCTTCAATAACCAGGTCGTTTGCCCCTCTAAAATGGTGGAAATCATCCCAAGGAAGAAGAAGAAGATAAGGAAAATGACTTAAATCTCGTGTATAAAAACACACTGTCTGAACAGTGTTTCTGCACCTGCGGCTCGAGGACCGCACCTACAATCTCGCACCTACGAGCAAAGGCTCGCACCTGCGGAAATGGACTAGGAAGCCTGGGCCCGCACTTGCGGAGTGGAGACCGCACCTTCGGCTCCGCTCCTGCGGAATTTTGTCCGCACCTGCGAGAATTGGCCTAACCACTGGGGGTCGCACCTACGACTGTGCAACCGCACCTGCGGCCACACCAGAACAGGTGCACCAGCAGGTAATTTAGCTGGTTTTTGGCCTCGTATGGTGTCTGGGAGGCACCTGGGCCCATCCGAGCCCCCGTCCAATTATACCAACAAGTCCCAAACCATAATACGGACTCGCATGGGCCTTCGGAACACCCAAAACAACGCTAAACTCAAAATCACACCTCCAAACCCCTAGAACCAAACTTAGGAACTTTAAGTTTTCTAGACTTCGCTAACAACGCGCCGAACTGACCTATACAACTCGGAATGACACCAAATTTTGCAAGCAAGTCATAAATGACATAACAGAACTATTCCGGGTCTCAAAACTCCGTTCGGACCTCGATAACACAAAAACATGTCCCAAACCACAATTGGAACTTAAGGAACTTCGTATTTCAATATTGGGCGCTAAAACGCTTCCGGGTCATCAGAAACCCATTACGAACATACGCCCAGGTCCGAAATCATCATACGAAGCTACCGGAACCGACAAAACTCGATTCCGAGGTCGTTTACCCAAAGTGTTGACCGAAGTCAAACTTGGCCTTAAAGGCCAACCTTAAGGAACCAAATGTTCCTATAGCACTCTAAACACCTCCGAATCCCGGACCACCAGTCCCCACAAGTCATAATTCATAATAAGCCACTATGGGAAGTTTCATTTAGGGGAACGGGGTCCGATAACATAAAACACTCGGTCGGGTCATTACATTCTCCACCTCTTAAACAAACGTTCGTCCTCGAACGGGTGTAGAATCATGCTTGAAGTGCTGAATAAGTGTGGATATCTGCTCTGTATGTCCTCCTAGGACTCCCAGGTTGCCTCCTCGACTGGTTAGCCCTTCCACTGGAACTTTACGGCAGAAACTCTCTTGGACCTCAATTGGCGGTCCTGTCTATCAATAATAGCAACTGGCTCCTCCTCGTAGCCCAAACCCTCATCCAACTGAATAGTGCTGAAATCAACCACGTGAGAGAAGTCAGCGTGGTACCTCTGGAGCATGGATACATGAAAAAATGGATGAACTCCTAATAAACTGGGAGGTAAGGCCAGCTCATAAGCAACCCCCCCAACTCGCCTCAACACCTCGAAGGGACCTATAAACCTCGAGCTTAGCTTTCCCTTCTTCCTAAACCTCATAATACCTTTCATAGGCGAGACTTTCAACAGAACCCTATCTCCCTCCATAAATGATACAGCGCGTGCCCTCTGATCCGTGTAACTCTTCTGTCTGGATTGTGCTGTGCGGAGCCTCTCCTGAATCAACTTCACTTTCTCCAAAGCATCCCTCACCAGGTCGCTGCCATATAACTTAGCCTCGTCAGGCTCAAACCACCCGATAGGATAACGACATTGCCGACCATACAAAGCCTCAAATGGTGACATCTCAATGTTGGACTGATAATTATTATTGTAAGCAAACTCGGCCAAAGGCAAGAACTGGTCCCACTGACCTCCGAAGTTAATCACACATGCCCTGAGCATGTCCTCCAATATCTGAACTATACGCTCCGACGGACCATCAGTCTGAGGGTGAAATGCTATGTTGAGGTCTATCTGGGTGCCCATCTCACTATGCAATGCTCTCCAGAAGTGCGAGGTGAACTGAGGACCTCGATCTGATATAATGGACACCGGCACACCATGCAACCGGACTATCTCCCGAATGTAGATCTGGGCCAACCTCTCAGAAGTATAAGTAGTATCTACTGGAATGAAATGCGCCAATTTGGCCAGTCTATTCACAATGAACCAAACCGCGTCAACCTTCCGCAAAGTCCGAGGGAGCCCAACCACGAAGTCCATAGTGACGCGCTCCCAATTCCACTCAGGAACGGGCATCTGCTGAAGTAGGCCTCCTGGCCTCTGGTGTTCATACTTCACCTACTGTCAATTAAGACACCTAGCCACATACTCCACAATGTTCTTCTTCATTCTCCTCCACCAGTAATGCTGCTTCAAATCACGATACATCTTTGTAGCAACAGGATGAACATAATACCGAGAACTGTGTCCCTCTTCTAGAATCCTCTCCCTCAGGCCATCAACCTTAGGAAAACATAAGCAGCCCTGAAGTCTCAAAACACCACCCTCTCAATTAATAAACTCCTTGGCCCAAACCTGAACCACTGTCTCTCGTAGCTCATCCAAACACGGATCATCATACTTCCGAGCCTTAATCTCCCCCAATAACAAAGACTGAGCAGCCACATGTGCAAGAACTCGACGAGGCTCTGAAAGGTCTAATATCACCAGGAGATTAGCCAAGGACTGAATGAACAAGGCTATAGGTCTCTCCTCTGCTGCAATATAAGCCAAGCTACCCATAATCTCCTCCTTCCTGCTCAAAGCATATGCTACCACATTTGCCTTGCCCGGGTGATAAAGAATGGTGATATCATAATCCTTCAACAACTCAAGCCACCTGCGCTTTACTACCTCAAATTAATATCCTTCTGCTTGAACAAGTGTTGCAAACTACGGTGGTCTGTATAAACCTCACAGGACACTCCATACAAGTAGTGCCTCCAAATCTTAAGAGCATGAACAATCGCCGCCAACTCCAAATTGTGCACAGGGTAATTCTTCTCATGAACCTTCAGCTGGCGCGAAGCATAAGCAATCACTATCCCCTCCTGCATCAATACACACCCCAAGCCAACGCGTGAAGCGTCATAATATACTGTATACATCCCAGAACCGGAAGGCAATACTAGAGCTGGTGCTGAGGTAAATGCTGTCTTGAGCTTCTGAAAGCTCGCCTCACACTCGTCAGACCATCAAAACGGGGCATTATTCTGAGTCAATCTAGTCAATGGAGCTGCAATAGAAGAGAACCCCTCCACAAATCGGCGATAATAGCCTACTAGGCCTAAAGAACTCCTGATCTCTGTAGCTGAAGCAGGACGCGACCAACTCTAGACTGCCTCGATCTTCTGAGGATCAACCTTGATACCCTCTCCGGACAGCATGTGCCCAAAAATGCCACGGAATCTAAACAGAACTCACACTTGGAGAACTTAGCATATAGCTTCTGTTCTCGCAAAGTCTGGAGCACAACTCTCAAATGTTACTCGTGATCCCCCAGGCTACGTGAGTAAATCAAAATGTCATCCATGAAGACAATGACAAAGGAATCAATATACGGCCTGAACACCATATTCATCAAGTCCATGAATGCTGCTGGGGCATTAGTCAAGCCAAAGGACATTACCAGGAACTCATAGTGGCCATATCTCGTACGAAAAGCAGTCTTCGGAACATCTGAAGCCCGAATCCTCAATTGATGATACCCCGATCTCAAATCAATCTTAGAAAACACCCAAGCACCCTGCAGCTGGTCAAACAGATCATCGATGCGCAGCAAGGGATACTTGTTCTTAATGGTAACCTTGTTCAACTGGCGGTAACCAATACACATCCTTCTTCTTCACAAATAGAACTGGAGCATCCCACGGCGATACACTCGGTCTGATGATCCCCTTAGCTAACAACTCCTCAAGTTGCTCCTTCAACTCTTTCAGAGCCATACAGTACGGAGGAATAGATATAGGCTGGGTGTTTGGAGCTAAATCAATGCATAAATAAATATCACGATCTGGAGGCATGCCCGGAAGATCCGAAGGAAATACATCAGCAAACCCTCGAACAAATGGCACCCAATCAATCGTCGGAGACTCGGCGTGGTGTCCCGCACATAAGCAAAATAGGCCAGACAACCCTTCTCGAACATATGTCGAGCCTTCAAGAATGAAATAACCTGGCTGGCTATACTAACTGAAGAACCTCTCCACTCCAGCCTAAGCGACTCGGGCATGGCTAAAGTAACTGTCTTTGCATGGAAATCTACCACGGCATGATAAGGAGATAGCCAATCCATGCCCAAAATAATCTCGAAATCAACCATGTCGAGCAATAAGAGATCCGCTCGAGTCTCGAATCCACAGAACTAAATCACACAGGACCGAAAAATCCGGTCTACAACCACAGAATCGCCCACGGGAGTGGACACATAAATAGGAGAACCCAAGGACTCACGAGGGACATCCAAAGAATGAGCAAATAAGACCGAAACATAGGAATAAGTGGATCCTAGATCAAATAACATCGATACCTCTCTACCACATAATGTAATAATACCTGTGATCACGGTGTCTGAGGCCATTGCATCTGATCTGGCCGGGATAGCATAAAATCTAGCTGGAGCACCGGAAGACTGACCCCGCCAGAACGAACAGGAGTTGGTTGACCTCCGCTGGCATGAATAGGGGCCGGCAGAGCTCCCCCTGCCTGGCCTCCACCTCTGGTATGACCTCTACCAGTCTGCCATCCACCTCTGGGTGGAAGAACCATCGGTGCTGAAAATGTAGGCTGATAGCTCTGCTGAACGGCCTTGCCCCGAAGCCTGGGACAAGTCCTCCTCATATGGCCTGGATCCCCACACTCATAACATCTGGCTGGTGGCATGGCCTGCTGCCCTGAAGAAGGACCCTGGACAGCTAGGGGATGGTGAGAACTCTCCGACATGGCACTGAAGTAAGGAATAGAAGACCCCTGATGATCGGAATACCCGCCTGAGGAACCCTAAATGGCTGGTGGGCGGTAGGAACTCTCTGGCATGGGGCTGAAATAGGGCCTCATTGGAGCACCACGGGGAGGTGGCAGAGGAGCTGAATATGGGGGCCTGCTAGACTGGCCTCTACCAAACTGACCTCTACCCCTGGCTGGGGCACCTCTGAAAATCTATCCCTCTTATCCTGCTGACCCTGCTCTCTTCCTCTCGAACGATAACCCTCAATCCGGCGAGCAATCTCGACTACAAGCTGATAGGGAGTCCCCATCTCTACCTCTCGGGCCATGTTGGCCCTAATACTTGAGTGCAGCCTGCTACAAATCTCTGCACTCAGCATCAGTAGGAAATATCATAAAGGCATGACGGGACAACTCAGAAAATCTGGCCTCGTAATTTGTCACTGACATCTGCCCCTGCTCCAGCTGCTCAAACTGATACCGCAACTCTTCCCTCTCGGAGGGTGGAATATACCTGTCCAAGAACAGCTGAGTGAACTGCTCCCAAGTGATGGAAGGGGAACCTGCTGGTCTACCCAGGACTACCTAGGATATAGGACTTCCACCATCTGCAGGCCCTGCCCTCAAGATGGAAAGTAGTGAAGTCCACTCCATGGGACTCCAGTATCCTCATGTTGTGCAATCTGTCCCTGCACCTATCAATAAAGTCCTGTTCATCCTCGCCCTTATCATCCCCCAAGATAGGAGGGTGAAATCGGCCCCATCTATCCAGTAACTTCTGTGGATCGCCGTCCGCAGCTGGTCTGAGCTCAGGTGCTGCTGCTACTGGCTGGGCTCCACCCATGGGCAGTGTACCCGGGGTATGATGAAGTGATGTTGTTTGACCTGCAGCCTGGGCAGTAGGGGTCTCGGCTCCCCCTCCTTCCTGAGATGTGGAAGGATCTGCTGGAAATAAACCAGCCTGGGACATAGTGTCCATCAATTGCATCATACGGCCCATGATCTCCTGGAATCCTGGCGCCGCCATAAAGTCTACTAGAGCAGGACCTTCTGGGGGAACCTCACCCTACTCCTCTATAGTGGGGTCCTCTGGTGGTGCGACTGGAATAGCTCGAGGATGCACTCGTCCCCTACCTCAGGTTGGTGCCCTCCCCTGGCCTCTTCCACGACCGCGAACAACGGGGGTAGCGGCCCCTCCCGGATATGGAACATCAGATAAACGCGTCCTCACCATCTGTGGGAGAATAGAAGAATGAAATTTAGTAAACCATTGACTGCACGATAGAGTAAAAATAAGGAGTGGTTTTCCTAACACCCTATAGCCTCCCGAAGATAAGTACAGACGTCTCCATACCGATCCGCAAGACTCTACTAGGTTTACCCGTGACTTGTGAGACCTACGTGAACCTAGTGCTCTGATACCATGTTGTCACGACCCAAAATCCTAACTGAGGTCGTGATGGCGCCCAACAGCGGGGTCAGGCAAGCCGAATCTTAATTTACTAAAAGTTCCTTCTTATTAGATTGAACACTTTAAAATATACTCAGTTTTTAAAGGTTAATACATTATTGACAAGGATAATTAGCCAGTTTCAATCAAAACAGTCATGATGAGGAATGAGCCAACATTTATATATATACAGATCTGTAAACCAAAATAACAACTACGTGTATGCCAGGAACTAGTGTCACAAGTACTACAGGCATACTAACAGAATATACAAAACATAATATACAATCCCACTATCCGAAAGGAATAGACGGGAAATAAGCAAAAGAAAACTCCAAGGTGCTGCCGAGGATCGTCAGGAGAAGCAGCTCAGCGTGAAGTCGGGTCCAACTAAGATCATAATCGCGCTCCGGTCTGATAACCAGATGCACCAGCCTCAGAACCTGTACAATTAAGTACAGAAGTGCATCATGAGTACATAAACAAATATGTACCCAGTGAGTATCCCGCCTAACCCCGAAGAGGTAGTGACGAGAGGTAGACGTGATACTTACTAGGGTCAACAGTTCTAAATAACATGATTTAATAGGAACTAGGCAGGAATAACAGTCGTAGAAATCACAAAGAGATAAATCATCAAGTGTAGTTGCATTTACCTTTGCATGTCAAATTTCACTAGCACATAATGTACTAAATTCCCTTATTAACATGAACCAGTTTGTACAATTACAACAAATTCCCAGTAAATCATACAGCACGTAATAAGCCGAAAACGTACAACCGAAACATCGCGAAAAATAAATCTGCATCGCCGAGGGTCGAACGGCTCGAACCATAGATGTATCTATAACCCTGCTCGCGAATCGAACATGCAACGCGGTTGACATAATAGTAGGGCTATTCCGCTCACGAATCATACATGTGACGTGGTGTCGCATACATACATAAAATTATCAATTTTTAGGGAATTATCAGAGATTATTCTTTAAGGAAAAAACCTAAGCAATATATCATGGACCACAACTTCCTAATATTCTCATGCCAAATCAAGGATAATAAGCAATTCAAAATACGTTTAGGAATACATGTAAGGCGCATATAAGCATGCTCGTGAGTCCTAGAACTACCCAACATAAGATAGTAGTAGCTACGAACGGACTCTCGTCACTTCGTGAGTGCGTAACCCCCGCAAATAAGGACATGCAATTACTTATAATCACCTATGGGGACAATTCTCCCTTACAAAGTTAGAAAGGAGAGTCACCTCGCGTCGAACCTACTCCTCGGACCAAGAATGCGCCCGAAACTCCGAACTCTACACCCGAGGACTCAAAACTAGCCAAATGTTATACAAATTCATCAATTTATGCTTAAAGTATGGAAATTCTCCTACTACTAAGTCAAATTCGCCATTCTTGAAGAAATTCTAAAATCTGACCTCGGGCCCACATGCTCGGATTCCAATAATTCTCGAAGGAAACACTCACACATAGCCTAAGGATCATTAATATACGATTTCTACTTGATTTCATAGCTAATTCACGGGTAAATTCTCAAATTTTTGAAAGCCCTAGGTTACTACCCCATTCTTGATTTTTCACTAATTTAGGTAGTTAATTAGCTAGTAAGCCATGCATGAAGCTAATATTAGAGTTGAATTTACTTACCTTCAATAACCAGGTCATTTGCCTCTCTAAAATGGTGGAAATCATCCCAAGGAAGAAGAAGAAGAATATAAGGAAAATGACTTAAATCCCGTGTATAAAAACACACTGTTTGAATAGTGTTTCTGCAGATGCGGCTCGAGGACCGCACCTGCGAGCAAAGGCTCGCACCTGCGGAAATGGACTAGAAAGCCTGGGCCCGCACCTGCGGAGTGGAGACCGCACCTGCGGCTCCGCTCCTGCGGAATTTTGTCCGCACCTGTGAGAATTGACCTGACCACTGAGGGTCGCACCTACGAGGCTGGGACCGCAGGAGCGGTCCCGCACTTGCGACTGGGCAACCGCACCTGGGTTCACACCAGAACAGGTGCACCAGCAGCTAATTTAGCTGGTTTTTGGCCTCGTGTGGTGTCTAGGAGTCACCTGGGCCCACCCGATCCCCCGTCCAAATATACCAACAAGTCCCAAATCATAATACGGACTCGCTCGGGCTTTCGGAACACCCAAAACAACGCTAGAACTCAAAATCACACCTCCAAACCCCTAGAATCAAACTTAGGAACTTTAAGTTTTCTAGACTTCGCTAACAACGAACTGACCTATACAACTCGGAATGACACCAAATTTTGTAGGCAAGTCATAAATGACATAATGGAACTATTCCCGGTCTCGAAATTCCGTTCGGACCTCGATAACACAAAAACACGTCCCAAACCACAGAAACTTAAGGAACTTCTTATTTCAATAGTGGGCGCTGAAACGCGGGACATCAGAAACCCATTCCGAACATATGCCCAGGTCTGGAATCATCATACAAAGCTACCGGAACTGAAAAAACTCGATTTCGTGGTCGTTTAACCAAAATGTTGACCGAAGTCAAACTTCGCCTTAAAGGCCAACCTTAAGGAACCAAATGTTCCTATAGCACTCTAAACACCTCTGAATCCCAGACCACCAGTCCTCGCAAGTCATAATTCACAATAGGCCGCTATGGGAAGTTTCATTTAGGGGAACGGGGTCCGATAACGCAAAACGACCGGCCGGGTCGTTACATCATGGGTGGTAGAAAGAAAAGGGAATGTGCTTATATTGAGAAAGTGTTTCCCTTGGTGTTAAATGGGTTGGAAAGAAAGTAAGCCTCGCGCCTTCGTCGTTTCTCGCTCTCCTGGCTCGGCTTCAGCTTCGGCATCGGCTTCAGATTTGGTCAAAGATCGATTGCTTGATTAATCTTTTTGGATAAAATTTCTTTCTATTATTTAATTAATTAATTAACAAAAAGTGAAACCGGAATAACACGCGCCGCGACCCGATACGTTTCTTTCCCGGATTATTTTAAATTATTTTTTCAGAATATTTTAAATGAGAATCATTCCCGCCTGTTCCTGGATCACTTAAGTAAATTCCAGTGTGATTTACAGTCGTTAAGTGGTTCGTCGTTCACCAACGTTTTTGGTACCGATATCCTGGTGAGTTAAATCATTTTATCATGGGAGAATAATATTCCAATTCCTCGGGTACTTGAAGGGAATAATTTCCTTAAGGACAAACTGTGCATTCAGCGGGCTCGATTTCATTCCGAAATATATTTTCAAATTTTGCTTCTGATTATATATATTTCTGCTATACTACTATTTTTTTGTTACAAAAATATTATTGTTTTTATGTTATAGCATTATAGTTTGACAAACAATCTTAAGGAAATTATTTTATACTGTAATCTGTATTTTGTTTTGGAGATTAAAACTTTTGTGATTTCTATTCCTTCTGAATTTTTCTATTTCTGATTTAAAGATATAAAGACTTCATTGGAGTATTAAAATTTAGAAACTATTTGAAGAACATAAAAACTTCATCATTTTTCTTGTGAAACAATATATACAAAATTTCGAGTTTTAAATTAGACATATTATTTATTATTAATTATAGTATTGTTTACTGTTCCATTTTTCTTTGTCATTAACTGAATTCTTCTGTTGTTGACACTGAGAAATGGAAATTGATAATGAAAATACTTCTATGACTGTTGCCGCAATGACGATAGCCTCATCAAGTTGAACTGTTGTGCCACCGTCCGAAAAACCGAGAAAATAAAAGGATGGAAGCAAATGGTGTTCTTTTGGCTTACCACGCTTGGTATGCAGAAATTCACCAGTGAATAGCCTCTAGTTCCTACCGCCGACATGCCAGAAAACGAGAAGTTTATGATTGTTGGGGCGTGGAAACAAGCAGATTTTCTTTGCAAAGGCTACATCCTAAGTGCTTTGTAGGATGACTTGTACAATGTCTACAGTGCTATGAATACTTAAAAAGAATTATGAGACGCATTTGAGAAGAAGTACAAGACTGAAGATGTGTGCTTGAAAAATTTTGTGGTTGCCAAGTTTCTACACCATAAAATGATAGACAACAAAACTATTGGAACCCAAGTTCAAGAGCTTCAACTTATTTTTCACGACCTTATTATTAAAGGTATGGTATTGAATGAAGCATTTCAAGTGGCTGCAATGATTGAAAAGTTTCCTCCTTCGTGGAGGATTTCAATAACTATCTAAAGTACAAGCGCAAACAAATGAAGTTGAAATATCTTGTGATTCATCTCAAGATTGAAGAAGATAACAAAGAGCCGAGAAGAAGTCTCGTGGAGGTTAAATGGTTATGGGAGCTAATATCGTTGAGGAGACTGCTCAAAAATTAAGAAAAGGAAGAGGTCTTTTGGACAGACTAAGGAGCATAACAAGAAAACATTCAAGGGCTACTGCTACAACTGTGGAAAAGTTGATCACAAAGCCCCTGATTGTCTTCTCCTGAAAAAGGATAAGAAAAAAGGACACGCCAACATAGCGGAGAAGGATAATGACATTGATGATTTGTGTGCAATGCTTTCGGAATGCAACTTAGTTCGAAATCTGAAAGAGTGGTGGATTGACTCTGGAGCCACTCAACATGTTTGTACTGTCAAAGAAGCATTTGCGACTTACTCTACTCCTGGTCCCGAAGAAGAGATTTCCATGGGAAATACTGCAACATCCAAGATTGAGGGTTATGAGAAGATATTCCTGAAGATGACTTCTCAAGGTATTAACGTTGAACAATGTTCTTCATGTTCCTACTATTTGGAAAAAATTTAGTTTCAAGTTCTTTACTTGTTATGGATGGATTCAAATGTGTAATTTTATCTGATAAAGTTATTGTAAGCAAGAATAATTTGTATGTCGGAAAAGGCTACCTCAGAGAGGGTCTTTTCAAACTCAATGTAATGGTTGTTGACAGTATTAAAAAAATTTCAACTTCTTCTTATTTATTGGAGTCAAATGATATATGGTATATTCGTTTAGGACATGCCAATTATAAAATTTTATGGAAGTTAATTAATTTAGAAGTATTGCCTATTCGAGTGAAATAAATCAAAATGTCAAATATGTGTTGCTAAGTTTCTCAACATCCTTATAAGTCAGTTGAAAGGAATGAAATACATTTGACTTAATTCATATTGACATTTGTGATATGAAGTAAAGATCATCTCGTGGTGGGAAAAAATATTTTATAACTTTTATTGACGATTGTATTCGATATTGTTATGTTTATTTTCTTAATACTAAGGATGAAGAAATTGAAGCATTTAAGAAGTACAAGAATGAAGTGGAAAATCTATTGAATAAAAAGATCAAAATGATTAGAAGTGATAGGGGTGAAGAATACGAATCTCCGCTTGTAGAAATATGTTCGAAATATGGAATTATCCATCAAACCACTGCCCCTTACACACGTCAATCCAATGGAATTGCGAAAAGGAAAAATCAGACATTAAAGGAAATGATGAATTCTTTATTAATAAATTTTGGCTTACCGCAGAGTTTTTGGGGGTAACTTATCCTTACAGCTAACTGAATACTCAACAGAGTACCTTGTAACAAAACTCAATCTTCCATAGGAAAAATGAAAAGAAAAAAAACCCAACTTGAAATACTTCAAAAAGTGAGGGTGTTTAGCAAAGGCACATGTACCTTTACCCAAAAGGGTAAAAATCGGACCAAAAATTGTGGATTTGTTTTTATTTGATATATTACAAACAGTAAAGCATGCCAGTTTTTGGTTCATAAATTTGATAATCCCTAAATTCATGTTAATACGGCAATTGAATAAGATAATGTTGAATTCTTTGAAAACATCTATCCATATAAAACTGAATGTGAGTCGTCAAGTGAAAGACCTAAACGACCACGGGAAGAACCAAAGGAAAATACTCCAAGTAAAGAGGATCCAAGGCGTTGCAAATTTGAAAGAACGTCTACTTCCTTTGGACCAGATTTTGTGATATTCTTGCTTGAAAATGAGCCTCAAACTTTCAAAGCAGCTATGTTATCTTCTGATTCAGCATTTTGGAAAGAGGCAGTCAATAGTGAGATTCAATCAATTTTTAATAATAATGCATGAAAATTGGTTGATCTTCCTTCGGGAAATAAGCCTTTAGGTTTGAAATGGATCTTTAGGAGGAAAAAGAAAGTCGATGGCACTATTGACAAATATAAGGCAAGACTCGTTGTCAAAGGTTATAGACAAAAGGAAGGCCTAGATTACTTTGACACTTACTCGCCAGTAACAAGAATAACATATATAAGGGGATTAGTGGTATTGGGGCTCGTTTATGTCGTATGGTCTTGAAATTCATCAAATGAATGTTAAAACAACTTTATTAAATGGAGAATTGTAGGAAGAAACTTATATAGAATAACCTGAGGGTTTTGTGGTTCCTCGTAAAGAAAAGAAAGTGTGCAAACTTGTTAAGTCACTTCATGAACATAAACAAGAACCCAAACAATAGCATGTTAAATTTCACCAAGCAATATTGACAAACGGTTTTAAAATCAATGTGTGATAAATGTGTTTACATTAAAAACACTCCAGTTCAGAAGTCATTGTTTGCTTATATGTTGATGACATGTTGATAATGAGCAAAGATATGACAAATATAAATGCTACTAAGCATATGCTAGCTAGTAAATTTGACATGAAAGACTTAGGAGTTGCTGATGTGACTTTAGGAATCAGAATTTATAAGACTCCACAAAGTCTAGCATTATCACAGTCTCACTACATTGAAAAAGGTGAAAAGTGACGTGAGTTATGCACTTCAATAGAAAAAAGGTGAAAAGTGACTCACAACTAGACTATGCAAGAGTATTGAGAAGTTTGATGTATATCATGAATTGTACGCGACCAGATATAGCATGTGCTATTAGCAAACTGAGTCGGTTTACAAGTAATCCCAATCAAATACATTGGAAGGCAATGAAACGAGTTTTGGGGTAAATAACCCAAGACTATGCTCTGCATTATAACAAATATCTTTCCGTGATTGAGGGATATAGTGATGCAAATTGGATCACTGGATCATCTGAAGTTAAATCCACGAGTGGATATATTTTCACAATTGGGGGTGGAGTAGTGTCTTGGAAATCATCCAAACAAACGTGCATCGCCCATTCTACAATAGGATCTGAATTCATAGCTTTAGACAAGGTCGGTGAAGAAAGTAAATGTCTCTTAAATTTCTTGAAAGATATTCCATTTTGGCCTAAACCTTTGGCACCTATATGTATACATTGTGATAGTCAAGCGGAAATAGGTAGGGAAGGGAGCGTTATGTATAATGGAAAATCTCGTCACATATGACGGAGACATAATACTGTTAGACAACTATTCTCTAGTAGTATTATCACAATTGACTACGTGAAGTCAAGAGATAACGTATCAGATCCACTTACAAAAGGCCTATCTAGAGAGGCAATTGAAAGATCATCGAAGGGAATGGGGTTAAGTCCTAGGACAAGTCATTATGGCAGTAACTCTACCTAGCAGACTGGAGATCCAAAGAGCTAGGTTCAAAGAGATCAAATAAATTTGTGAATGACGGTTCAACATTGTCAAATAACTCAACCCATTCTCGTGATGAAGACAATGTTAAGAAATTGGGGTAAAGCATTAAGGCTTTTTAGTGAGTCAATAAAGCTTAAAGCTTCTTAATGATTTGCTAAGTCTGGCAGGAAATGACGAAATAGTGTGTCTATAGGATTACACGTTTAGAAATCACCTATGTGAGTGTGAAGTGAAAGCCGCTTCTAGGGGAATGAAAGTAAAGGCACGTTCTCTAAGCACTGATGAAACCAAGTAGTGTCCATGGCTGAAACGAACACAGCCGTGAGAACCATAGATGGTTAAGGGTTGATCGTGTGACTTATGTTGTCTAGGTATACAAAAAATCTCGGCAGATCAAAAATATCAAATCTACCTATTGACCGAGTATGTTCGATATAAGTTCACTACGGAAAGTACAAAGAGAAACCTACTTATCCAGATGCAATTAATCCTTGCATGTAAATCACACACTCGTTCGTGAATTCCTTTATCTTATAGGCATTCCTCATTCATGTGGGGGATTATTGGGATTAAAGTTTGGTGAATGGGAAATGGAGGGAAGAAATGTGAAGGGAAAGTGTGCTCCCTTATGCTTTGAAAAGAGCAGTTGTCCCTCCTTGGTGGTGGAAAGAAAAGGTAATGTGCTTATATTGAGAAAGCACTTCCCTTGATGTTAAATGGGTTGGAAATAAGGTAAGTCTCGCATCGTCGTTGTCTTCGTCGTCGTCGTCGCTCGCTATGCTCGGCTTCGGCTTCGGTCAAAGATCGATTGATTGATTAATCTTTTTTGACAAAATTTCCTTCAATTATTTAATTAATTAACAAAAAATCAACCCGAAATAACCCAGGACCTGCGATGCAACGCGACCCGATCTGTTTCTTCCCCGGATTATTTTAAATTATTTTCCCAGAATATTTTAAACGGACATTATTCTCGCCTGTTCCAACAGTCATGGCTATTTCTGAAAGGTTGCAAACTTTTCAGAAATAGTGCGAGAAAATGGCTATAAATATGCCTTGATCCCAGAATCTTTCCTTACAAAATCTTCTGAAATTTTTCTCCTTCTCCACAAGTAAATTCCAGTATGATTTACATCCATTAAATGGTTCGTCGTTCACCGGCGTATTCGGTAACTCTATTAAGTTAAATTATTTTATCCTGGGAGGCTAATATTCCAACAACTCAGGTACTTGAGAGGAATAATTTCCTTAAGGACATACTGTGCATTCAGTGGGCTCGATTTCATTTTGAAATATATTTTCAGATTCTGCTTCTGATTATATACTTTCTTCTGTACTACTATTTTTTTTTGTTTCTAGTTTTTCTATTACTAAAATATTATTGTTTCATTATATTACAGCATTACAGTTTGACTAACAATCCACAGATCATGTCTCAAGGCTAGTATTTTTGCATGTGTGCACGAGAGTGCTTGGGTTCTGACATTGGAAACCAAGAATCTAGTTACTATTGCAGTTTCTAATCACTCCTCCTAGACTACAATTGTTAGATCTAAAAATCCCGTCTATGTTCAATTTATACCATCTAGGTGTGGGGTTTTTTCCAACTTGTTTTACATTGGATAGACTTCATAAGCAAGGGTGGATCCAGCTTAGTAGGTGGCGGTTCCTATTTTTAAAACCCAATAACTTAAAAGAATTACAATCACAAACTCATAAGGTTCAAATCCTAGCTCCATATGGCTGCTCTCCCTTTCAGTAAGGAGGTTATACTCGATAGCTTGGTTGATGACATAAGAAACAGAGACACTATTGTTAGAATTATTTTTAATATTTTTATTCCTATTCAGCCAAAGGTTTCACAAAGTAAAAGAAATAGCTGAGCCCGCGTTAATCTAGCTATTAGTGGGAATATTGGGGTTGATATATCTAATTATGTCTAACCAATGAGAATCCTTACATAGTTGATTAACTGGAGATATGTAGAAGTCCATCTAAAGGATAAAGCAATTTTTCGGAGCATATAGGAAACTGGAAAAAAAATGGAGCAGTTCTTCATTCAGTGGGAAGCACAACAAAAGTCGGAACCACCAGCTTCACAACAATCTTACCTAGTTGCAGCTACTAGCAGGAAAACGGCACCTCTAAAGGTACCGGGTCTGTTTCTGGCCCAATTCCTTTCTCAATTTCACCTCTCCCCACACCCTCCCCGACTCATGTACCTAACCCAACATATTCAAAAGGTATAGTGATATCGGCAATTCTCGTTCAGCTTCAAGGATCGAGCATTGCGAACCCTACTCTAATAGTATCCCAACCCTTAGACACACCACTGAATCTTCCTTCAAACCCTAATATTAACCCCTTTGTATCATCTGCAGTACAAACCCCAATCCCAAACAATTCGAGCTCAAACCTTAACCCTCTCCTGCTTCATATCCCACATAAAACCCTTTAGCTCAGATTAACCATATTGTACCTCTAAACAAACCCAAATCTAAAATTCCATTTCCAGAATTTTACGCCACCAATCCTAGAGGTTGGCTGAGAAGGTGTAATAATTTTTTTCATGTTTACCAAGTTCCAGATTATCAGAGGATTGACTAAATAGATTTTAATGCAAAAGGGAAGATAGACTAGTGGTTCGAAAACTTCTTTCTAGACAATGATGGTGTCTTGAATTGGGAGCAGTTTTCTGTAGAAGTTTGTAGGAGGTTTGGCAATCTCAGACCTCTGGATGTTATCGATGAATTTAGCATCCTTAAGAAAACAGGGAATGTGGATGCTTATCAAGCTATATTTGAAGAGTTGAGAACTCATATAAGGATTTTAAATCCATCCTTGAATAAGATGAATTGTATTTCTAGCTTCGTGAAAGGTCTTAAACCATAAATTAAGCCATTTGTGAGAGTAGCAAATCCTTCTTCTCTGATGGATGCTTATGGAATTGCCAAGATCCATGAAGAGTCTTTTAATGCCCAGAACAAACAGCCTCGAACCGCTTTCTCTTATCCAAAACCTATCCAACCCAAACCTCTATTTAACCATTCTCAAAAATACCCAAACCAACCTCCCAAACAGAACAACCAAAAGAACCCTTCCTATGAGTTGCTAAAAGAAAAGAACCTATACTTCCGGTCATCCGATGCCATGAACCATATTTCTGAGGCCATCAATGTAAACCCAATTATAATCATCTTAACATGTTGGACACTATAAATGGAAATGAGATTTCAAATGGAGAGGAATTCCATGATATTGCAGCTGAGGAATTCCATGATGTGGAGGAACAATTGGAAGTAGAAAATAGGGAAGTTTCTCTTATTGTGATGTATGGTGGTGTTAAATCCCCTAGTACTATTAAAATAGTGGGGACAGTGAAGAAGATTTCGCTCATTATCCTCATTGATAGTGGCTCTACACATAGCTTCATTAATCCTCAAATTGTAAAAATGTTGAGGCTACATGTGATGTCTTGCAAGAGACTTATGCTTGTGTCTATAGCTGATGGAACCACTATGATATGTGAACAACTTTGCCCTGACTTTCAATGGTGCATCCAGAAGGAGGAATTTTGTTGTGATATGAGGTTGCTGAAGGTTGGTGGTTGCGACGTGGTTTTGGGAATGGATTGGGTGGATATATTTACCCCTATGGTACTACATACAAGACCTCACAACATTTCCTTTTTTAAGGAGGGCAGATTCATTACTCTATTAGGAAAGGAAGATAAGGTTAGATTGATCTCAATAGAAGGTAGAACCTAGCCCAAACTGCTTAAGAACAACATATCTGGCTGTCTTGCCCAACTCTCTCTCATGGAAACCATGCCTGATAATGGCAAACCTTCCCCTACAATGACTACACTACTAAGTGCATTATCAGATGTATTTGAAGAACCCAAGTCTCTTCCCCTAGAAGGAATTGTGATCATAGCATTCCTTTAAAATAGGGTACAGAACCAGTCAACTTGAAACCATATTGGTATTCTTTTGAGCAGAAGAATGCCTTGGAGAGCATCATTGCAGAAAGGGTAAAGTCACAAGTGGTAGAGCCTAGTCAGTCTCCATTTATAGAGCCGTCAATATGGGCTTGGCCCGTTGGGCCAACCCAGCCCACCCCGTGATTTAGCAGAGTTGGGCTAGAGTTTTTGGAGCCCATTTAAAAATGAGGCATTTAAGCCCGGCCCGAATAAGCTCGTGGCCCGCGAGGCTTGACTGAGGCTGGGCTGGGTCGGCCCGTGGACCTAATAAATTTTTTTATTTAAATATATAAAATATAGAACGTATACTGCCTCTAGCGATGGAAAGTCATTATTGGATATTTACTTAGAGAAACCAAAGCTTGATTTTGAGAAGTTCCAAGAGATGAACGTTGTCATGTATTAGAAGGACCATTCTAGAAATATCCCGATCTTTTAGTGATGGTGCGTGATGTACTTAGTATTCCTATTACCACTGTAGCATCAGAATTAGCATTTAGCATTGATGGGAGTGTTTTGACAAAGTATAGAAGTTGCATCCATCATGAAAATAACCAAACACTTGTTACTACTCGAAATTGGCTGCATGGCTTTTCCCAAACTCAAATTGGTAATATTTTTTTGCGTGAATTTGAATATTATTAGTTTTTAAAATTTAATTATTCTTAATATTTAACTAATTAATATTGCATATGAATTGTAGATGTAGATGAAAGTGAAGATGTTAAGACAACCTTGTTACAAGCGGATTCAAATGTGTTTGATGAAAATGACGTGTTGTATATCCCATAAGCGTCATGGACGTTCTCTTGAATGGTTTATTTTGAGTTTTGACTTTTAGTGAATGAAGTATAGTCTTGTATTTTACTTTTTTAGTTTTTATTGTGATATATTAAAACAATATAAAAAATTATTAAGGTTTGCAAAAAATTTCCTATAAAATATTTTTTAGCGTTTAAATATTTATCTTTTTTAGGTTATAACTCAAAGAAAAAACATAAAATTATATTTTAAAAAATTATGGGTCGGCCCGTGGGGGCTCGCGGCCCACATAGGCCTGGGGTGGGCTGACCATTATAAGACCCATCAAAATGGTGGGCTAGCCCAGCCCAGACCGTCATTTTTTAAAGGCCACGTGGGCTAGGCTGGGCTAACCTGACCCATATTGACAGCTCTATCCATTTGTGTTCCCAGGCTTATTGGTAAAGAAGAAAGATAACACTTGGCGACTATGTGTTGACTATAGGAAACTGAATTCTTGTACAGTGAAGAACAAGTTTCCTATCCCCATAGTTGAGGACCTCTTAGATGAATTGCATGGAACCACAATACTCGACACTTGATTTAAGAGTTGGATACTACAAAGTGAGGATGAAAGGGGGAGAAGAAAGCAAGACTGCATTTTGAACCCACCATGGCTATTGACAGTTCAAAGTGATGCCATTTGGTGTAACCAATGCTCCGACCACTTTTCAATCTTTGATGAATGAGATTTTTGGTCCTTATCTTAGAAGGTTCATTCTGGTCTTCTTTGATGACATCTTAGTGTATAGTAGGACACTTGAAGAACATCAAACCCACCTGAGTACAGTATTACAATTGTTGAGGAAAATCAAACTATTTGCCAAGATGTCCAAATGTGTCTTTGCACAACCTCAAATAGACTACTTGGGCCATATCAAATCAGGGAAAGGGGTACAAACTGATCCCTCTAAATTAGCAGCTATGGAGGATTGGCCATTGCCACCTACTGTGAAGGCTCTTAAGGGATTTCTTGGATTAACTGGATATTATAGAAGTTTCATACAACATTATGGGAAAATCAGGACCAGTGACATTGTTACTCAAAAAAGGGGAGTTTAAGTGGAATGACCAAGCAACTGAATCCTTCAACAGATTGAAAGCAGCTATGAGTAAGGCTTCATTTTTCGCTCTTCCCGACTTCACTAAAACATTTGTAGTAGAGGTGGATGCTTGTAATGTGGGTATTGGGGTAGTTCTTATGCAAAGTGGTCACCCTATAGCCTTTATCAGTCAAGCCTTATGTGCTAAACATCAGGGTTTATCCACCTATGGAAAAAAGCTAATAGTACTACTTTTTGCTATTGAGAAATGGAGGAATTACCTACAGCCATCACACTTCATCATTAAGACTAATCATTTCAGTCTTAAATACCTCAGAGATCATAAAATGACTACCATACTACAACAAAAAGGGTTATTTAAATTGATGGGCTTGGACTATGAGATTCAATACAAGAGAGGGGCAGAGAATGTAGTAGCTGATGCTTTATCCAGAAGGCTGGAAGATCAAGGTCATTGTACTTCCATTTCTAACCTTACACCTTCTTGGATGCAGTAAGTTTTAAACAGTTATGAAGGCGACTTAGAAGTGTCAAAACATTTCACTTGTCTGGCTAATCAATCTGGAGTTCAGGAAGGAATTACCACAAATGAAGGCCTGCTGATTTTTAAAGGAAATATTTAGATTGGACAACACACAGATACGGGGAGTAGACTGATCAATTTGATGCATTCATCATCAATAGGGAAGGGGGCATTCTGGGATACAAGGAACATTCAAAAGACTGACAGGTGTATTCTACTGGCCTAAGTTGACTTTGGTCACCGAATTTGTCAAAGAATGTGATGTTTACCAGAGATGCAAGAGTGAAAGTGTTCCCTATCCTGGACTATTGCAATCACTGCCAATTCTACAACAAGCCTGGACTCACATCTCAATGGATTTTATTGACTCTTTGCCTCAATTCGAAGGTAAAGATACTGTGTTGGTAGTAGTGGATATACTCACTAAGTTTGGCCATTTTATTGCACTGTCACACACTTTTACTGTGGTGCAAGTGGTGAGATCTTTTATTGATAACATTTATAAATTTCACGGGTTCCCAGTTTCAATAGTGACTGACAGTGATAAGATTTTCCTAAGCTTGTTCTGGAAGGAATTGTTCAAGTCCTTGAAGGTGAATTTGAACCATATCACTGCCTATCACCCTAAATCGGATGGGCAAACGGAAAGGCTCAGCAGATGTTTGGAGACTTATTTGAGGTGCATGACTAGCCAACATCCTAAAGACTGGAATCAATGGCTCTCACTAGCAGAGTACTGGTACATTAATAATAATAATTATCACACAGCTCTGAAGATGACACCTTTTGAGGCCTTATATGGCTTTCAACCTCCTCAAATCACCTTCAACTTGGTTAGCCAAACTAATGTTAAAGTAGTAGATGTATTTCTCAGACAGAGACATTAAGTAGCTAAGAAGCTACAAGACAACCTTCATCGAGATCAAGAAAGAATGAAAAAATATGAAGGTAGCCACATAACTGAAAGGGAGTTTGCAGTTGGGGATTGGGTATTCTTGAAGCTCCAACCTTAAAGGCAATCATCAGTAGCATTAAGGAAGAGTTTGAAACTTGCTGCAAGATTCATGGACCCTATAAGTTTGTGAAGAAGATTGGACCAGTGGCTTATCAACTACAACTTCCTCCTCAGGCTAGAATACACCCAGTGTTTAATGTATCCCTGCTCAAAAGGAAGATAGGCCAGAACGTGATACCCTCTATTGACCCCTACAGTTGCAACAGATGGCCAACCTCTTACTGAACTCATTTCCATTCTTGATAGGAAATTGGTTAAGAATGGAAATGTTGCTTCAGCTGAACTACTCATTCAGTGGACCAACCTTCTGACGGAGGAAGCTATTTGGGAAGACATTGGTTTCATTAGATCATAGTTTCCAAATTTTAAGATTTGAAGAGATTAATTTTAAGGGGGATGGAATGTTGCAAGGCAACTTAGTATTCAATATTATTATCACTAAGTATAGGTTGTTTTTAAGTAAGTAGCAGAAATAGAAGTTTTCAAATTAAATGGGTATGCCGTTTCTATATCTATAATTAAGTCCTTGTAATTAGTTAGTGAGCTGGCACTACACTGATTTATATGTACTCGTATAGAGCATTTGGAATCAAGGAAAAAAGATATTGTTCTCTCCTGTCTTATTATTTCTCTCTCTATCTTCCTCGTCTATCTCTCTATTAGTGTTGTGGCTGATACCACAACATACTTCTCCAACATGAGTTGCTAACTTCAAGTCTTTAAAGTGAGTAAATAAAAAGAATAATCTTATGGATCCTTTTGACTTGAAAGATCCAAATTGCCTTTAAAAAGAAAAGAAAAAGGGGCATGTTCACACATAGCCATTCTCATGGATGCTATTCTGAGATTAACTGGTACTTATTGTTGGTCTTTAAGCTTAGTGTACTTAATTTTAAGCTTGGTGTAGCTTAAAGAGAGTGAATGGAAAATTGTGGGAAAAGAAATGGAGGGAAGTAAAATTTTAAATTAGTGCACTTTGGTCCTCATTGGAAGAAGGAAAGAAAATATATGTGTATAGAGAAGCTCTTCTTCTAGCTCTTAAAGAATTGAGAAGAAGGCAAGCCTCGCGTCGTCGCCGTCGTCGCTCGCTCGGCTCGGCTTCGGCTTCGGATTTGGATTTGGCCATCGATTGATTGATTAATCTTTTTGGACAAAATTCTTTACAAATTATTTAATTATTTAATGGAAAATTTTCAAATCCGGAATGACCCACGACCTGCAACCCGGTCCGGTTCGACCCGTTTTCTTTCCCGGATTATTTTAAATCCGTTTTTTAAATTTCCCGCTACATTCATACCTGTTCAAAACAACTATGGTTGTTCTGAAAGGATTCACACCTGTTCCAACAGCTATGGCTGTTCTGAAAGGTTGTAAAACCTTTTCAGAAACAGTACGAAATTGGCTATAAATATACCTTGAATCCCAGAATTTTTACTTACTAAATTTTCTGATCTTCTTCTTCTTCTTCTTCTTCTGCACAAAATATTCCAGTGTGTCCTTCGAGTGGTTTGTTGTTCACTGGCGTTTTTGGTACCAACATTCCAGTGAGTTAAATCGTTCTATCCTGGGAGGATATATTCCAAAACCTCGGGTACTTGAGGGGAATAATTTCCTTAAGGACACACTGTGAATGGGCTCGATTTTTTCCTACGCTGTTTTTCAGAATTCATTTTTGACATTCTTATTCTACTAACTTTATGTTTCTGTATTTTTCAGAAAGTTTAGTATTTTTTTGTTTATTTTACAGCAATACAGATTACTAACACTTATTTTGTCCTGAAATTTTAAACTAAAATATTTAACTTCAGGATAATTGAGAACATTTTTGTTCCGAAAAATTGCTCTGGCAAACTAAAATTAGAATACACTAGTCAATTCCTAAATAACAGTCCTTTAAAGTGGCTACCTGGTATCATTTCTACAAAGAAAAAGTCAGGCGTTAGTGCGGCCCATTTCACACCAGATGAAATATTTGAGAAATAAAAAGGGAGTCCTATGTATGCAAAAATATTTGAAAGTGCACTATCAACAATTGTGGTGAGATGAATAAAATTCATTTATTTTTATCAAGAGATATCGACTCAAGCTCTGAAAATCGAGAAACTCCAATGAGAACGTTTTCCATTTTAATGGGTATTACGCGATGGAAAACCGAATTAATTTGGACTTCAAAGCGGATATATCGGACGTTGCCATAAAATGTTTGATATTATTAGCATTTTGAAAATTCGTTCTGTTGAGATAATAATGTAAGTGGCTTAGCTATATGCTTCTATTACAGGCCCCTGCCCAGGTGGGGGCTCATATTCTACTTGGACGACTCATAGTTTTGCCTTTGTCAAAAGAAATTTAATACTACTACTGATTATCGTTTAGTTATGTGTTGCGCTTTCGACACGTTTTTGCGTGCAAAATCTTCCTAATATATGTTCTTCGTCATAAATATGCGTAACTATGTAAGTAAAATCCAAAGAACCATTTAGAGAAATGTAACATCTTCACCAATATTTATTCGTCCTTGATCAGAGGTATCGGGTTTGAGTCCTGGGTATAGAGTCGCCTTTGGTAAAGAGCGTTTTATCCCCATATAGGACTTCAATTCCTGGCGCGAATTCGAATTCAGCCACACCCCAATACGGATACCATATGAAAAAAACATCTTTCTTCATCGTGTATTTGACAAGTATTATCTTTGTTTCTTAGTATAGATATTTTTCGATTACTTGAAGATTATAATGCTTAGTAATAACAGTTATTAGATGCCATATGAATTTTTTCAAATTGTCATGTATCCTTTATTGTAGAATAACAAGTTTTATACAAGAAAGTACTACTATATATAAGATAGAAAGATATTACTCCATGTTCCCATATGACATCATTTCCTGAGATATCTTAAAACATTTGGCATCATATTGAATAATACATTTAATTTGTATAATAACTCTTATAGATTAAGTAATTAAATCAAAATTTTAGGCTCTCTCCGTCTATGTTATTTGAAACTATTTTTTTTATTACTTTATTTAAAAAGAATAACATATTTATGTTTTTTTTAATCAAAAAAAAAAATAGTAGCCACGTAAATGCACATTTAACACCACAAACTTTAAAGTCTTATAGCTATACAAATATTATGATATTTTTAAAAAATACAAATTTTAAAAATTTTAGATTTTTTGTTCTTAAACTTCCATCATGAAACGAAAGGAGTAGCATTATTGTAATGCCTTTAATTAATGACGAGTCATAGCAATATTTTAAATTCTATACCAAGTCAATACGTGAGTGTTCATTTGTTTTTCCGATACTAGACTCATTTATATATATTTTCTGAAGACATAATCTTTGGAGTAGTATTATTGTAGTGCCTTTTATTAATGACGAGTACGCGAATGATCATTTGCTTTTCCGATCCTAGACTCATTATATATATATATTTTCTGAAGACATTATCTTTTTTTTTTTTGGCTTGGAACAGGAAGATAGAAAGGTAAAAGCTGAATAAGGCCAAGGGATTGGAGGGGACAGGTGGGGTTGCGGTGGTGCTAAGGGATTGTAGAGGAAAGGGCATAGTATTTAATTTTTTTTTTTCTTAAAAGGATAGGATATGATATGGACATAGTTATATTTTTGAAAAAAGTGATGTTGTATAAACACTCTCAAAATAATAGCCGATATAAATAGTTTCGACTGTAGGCAATAGCGGATCCACGATTTATTGGTCGTGGGTGCTTCATTGATTTTAGTGTAAATGTACGGTGGTCAAATATGATCATAGCTAATGCTCAGGATCACTTATTTAAATTTTTAAGTATTTATCTATGAATACATAACACAATTTGGCCAAAACGACCCATACCTCAAAACGTAAACCTGCCACTGATCGCAAGCTAAAGCCTAAAAGTGATCTTTGTCCTATATTTTTTGTTTATTTACTAATATACTAGGAGTATATATTGGAGATATTGTGGTAGGATGAGTTAGATATTTTGGAAGTGCAATTGCTAAGGTGACCGTCCATGTAATTCCAAATTGGGAATAGGTGGTGTCCCTATCTTGTCCTATTACTTCTTTCGTGTCCACATTCTTTGGAGTCATCGTCTCTCGCTATCTTATCTTTTTCCTAACTTTGCCTGCATCTTTATGATTGCATAATGCGCACCCATCACCTTCTGTTTGTTGCCCACAGCTACCAATCTCTTCCGCCAGTTCTTACTATCGACATATACCTAAAGATAAGATTTTGAAAGTGACGCACGCAATAATATGAAAGCAAAGTTCATGAGGATATTATAGCATAGCTCAGCAGTTACGTAACTGTAACAAAAGACACCCATATTGCAGTACCATATGAACGGAACTTTCAAAAGCAGTGCAGTCTATTCTGCACTTTTAAACTTGATATAATACAGACTCGCATGCATAAGCCAAAGCAAACAGAAACTTATTAAAAGACACTACGTACACACTATACATAGTTATAGAGCAATTACTTAAATTGCCAGTGAGGATACACACTGGAGCTATTTAAGGAATGTGAAACTTAGGCGTGGGGGGGTTTGTCCAAGTCCTCTAGAGGGCGGAAGAAGGCCTTCTCCTCCAAGACGGATGCTGCAGCAGCAGTGGCAGGTGAGGAGTGGAAACCACGTTCCCCACCAGCGCTTTCAGTGGCTGCAGGCCCAAACACCCCAGTTTGTGGGTGAGGAGACCAGTATTTTTCTGATTGTGGTTCTATCACTTCATCCGGCACCACCGAATCCCGCACATGATCCTCCGGGTTCTTGTCGTACACCGATGTTTGCACTCCCCTCCTGCACAATAATACAATTAATTATTTAATTAACCCACTTGAGTAATCAATATATTAGGCCTAGTAATTATATCCACATATATATACAACTCCTTAGAGATTTACATCTACAATGACTCAGTGACTGTAGGTACATGCAGTAACTGTTGCCACACATCCCCAACATATTTCGTGCCCAAATGTCCGGGTTACTCACGTGATTATGACACCTTTCAAACCGACCAAACTTTAATTAAACGGCAACGTTAACATCTAATATAGGCATCTAATAATAACTAATCCAACTTTATTTGCAAGTATACGGGAATGAAAAAATCATGTTTAACCTAACAAAGAAGTAAAAAACTAATGTAGACTACACTGCTGGCGCAGTTACAAGAAGCTAAAGGATGCTCTAAAGTCTAAACAATTTGTACACATCGTTGTGTCTTTTCTTTTTATTCACCTCCCCTTGGCGATCCGAACAACCCCTCTTTGTCACAATGATGTGTGTTGGAAGTAACTGCAACAAGAGGTATATATCATCATTAACTGTAATCAAGCATACATTTGGATCGTTGGTCCCTAAATTTTTTTAAATTGCAAAAATGAACAATGATTGATAATTTCACTAGACTGGAAGTTTAACCGTATCACTAACTCATGTTTCTGGGCCACAGTAAAAATATTGTTTATAACATTGACATATCAAGTGATCCAGGTCCCATTTCATAACACTTACCAAGAACAAATAGTTTCAACCCAATCATCAGCAATATTGTTGCTTCAAAAAGGTAAAATAACAACAACCCCACATGTCTTGTCAAGTTCGTCTATCTCATCTTTTTATCTCCAGCTTTGATTTGATGCAGGCCCCTATAGTTTCACCTATAGACCTACTCACTACCCTTTTCCTACCTTTCTTATTTATTCTTCCAAGTAAGGTTCTGGTTAGACGGTTACATCTTACATCTAACTCTTCCTTTATTTGTTGTACTACATAATAATAATAATAATAATAATAATAATAATAATAATAATAATAATAATAATAATAATAATCTTTTGTGTGAACTTATGACTGTTTACGGAATTTAAGAAAAAATATAAAAAAAATTTGAACTTGTGGTGTAAAATGAGATATACATTTCGTGTGACTGCAACGATTGTATAAAAATAAATTATTTCGAAATATAAAAAAGAATATTTTTTTTGTACGAACTAAAAAGGAAATAACTCTCGTAAATTAAAACATTGGAATTTAATAAGTATCGTCAAAATACATTGGAAAAGTTCAACGGTTCAGATAAATTGTTACATGTGTGTGCAAGGCTCAGGGAACAATATTTAATGTATTTTGTGAGCGGAAATTTCTAGGGTGCCCAGTTAAGTGGCAATTGGGGATATTAGTGGGTGAGACGTCCTTATCCGATAAGCCCTCCACTTCAGCACGCAATATTTTTAATGTTAGGATTTATTATTTGCCATTGAACAACAAGGAGCGGAAAACGTGAGTGCCAGAAGTATAACTAAAATAGTGCTTTGCTGAAAATATCCTAA
Organism: Nicotiana paniculata; assembly: GCA_005239505.1. Classification (NCBI taxonomy): domain Eukaryota; kingdom Viridiplantae; phylum Streptophyta; class Magnoliopsida; order Solanales; family Solanaceae; genus Nicotiana; species Nicotiana paniculata. The sequence goes on along the minus strand of ML353562.1, from coordinate 14,518 downwards.
TTTATCAGCCGTACTTTAGAAATACATCAAAGAGGAAAGTAATCAGAATAGAAAATGAGTTTCCGAGAAAATATATCGTATCCCACGACCAATAGGACCAAAAAAATATCAGCTAGCTAGAAGACGACACAATGCCTACCACAATCCATGGTTGCTAGATCTAACAAACTAGTAACTAAAACTGGTAAACGCAAAATTTAGCTCCCACAAGTTGTAAATCTAATTGAACTGATCTCGTATTCGGTAAATCCCCAAAGAGAGAGAGAGGTACCAACAATTCATCAATCACAGAACTTAGTAAAGGAATGACTAATAGTTAGCATGATCTTGACAGAAATTCCAAAAATCTACTGCATAAAAACTGAACACGAAGTTCGTCTACACTAACAAAATGCTCTAGAAAGCAAACAATGATCAATAGGTAAAATAAGCAGCGTAAAACGGTAAGAGCACAAAAACAACATATACAGATAGAAATCTAGAAGTAATACCTGCTAGAGAGGGAAGGTGAGTTAGCAGAAGTTCGAGCACTAGCGTAGCTGATCTGGTTCACCACTCGTTTCCCTAAGCTCACGAGTCCCCGGCTCTGCAAATTGGCGGCCATACAATACACACTAAAGAAGAAGAAGAAGAAAAAGAAGAAATGGAGTTTTCGCTAAGAATTTCTCTCTTACACACTAATCTGAATCACAAAGATAAAGAGCAAAGCCTCTATGTTTGATGATCACACCCTTTGCCTATTTCCCCCTTTTTATAATGGAAAAATGAGCTTAGTTTCTCCCTGTATTCTTAGTTCGCACCTACCCAGTACAACCGAGTACCACTTCCTGTCAAATTTTTGGACCGTCATTTAACGGTAACGATTACGTTAACAGAATATCCATTTCTTAATCCTTTTTTATTTCTGTAGCCCAATGGGATTATGGATCTAAAACAGCGATTCCAGATATAATTTATTATAAATAATCAGATTTTGTTAGGGGAAAGTCGGATGTACGACAAGGACATCGTTTCTTCCGTTTTGACGTTTCTTTTATCAATCTGTCACATAAAGGAGATGATATTTGGTAAAATGACAGTTCTGTCCTTGATTCCTTCCTATCGTCTTCTGCCACGTACCAATATCATCCTAATATTGTAACTCTGCGTGGGCAGAAGATGAAAATGTTCACAACCTTTCGTCTTCCTTCCAATTTAATTTATTCCATATTAATTTATCTGCTTCCTTAAACAGTCCAACCGAATTGCTGACTGGATATGGAGTCACTCCTACTTTAAGGATAATTCCAAACCTGATATTTAAAAAATTAAAATTATATTTTAGAGATTGAATAGGAAAATGGAAACCCGGTGAAACTGATGCTGAGAGTAGATTAGGTGGTTTCGAATTAAAATTATTTTCAAAATAAGTAACACGAGATTAGATCCGAAATATCACTGTGATTCGCTTGTGATATTATGGTTCGAATTATAACATCTTATTCTTTTTAATTCTCCTCTTCTTTTGATTCCCCATTGATCCCCTGTTGTTCAAATTATTGCTTCTTTTGGTGATTCGAACGCACGAATTGTAAGTTGAGGGTGCTGACCATTTGAGCAACCCCTCTTGTCATAAATTATAACATTTTGATCGTTAGAATTTAGGTTGAGACTCATATTTTGTTTTATCAAAACTTGAATCTATGACTAACATATATGAGGCAAATCTGAAATTTTAATTTATTCGTATCGATCTTTAAAATTTTAGTATTAAAGTCATTGTACTTTGTAAAAGTTAGGCTCAAATCTAGTTTTTCAACAACATATGTTGATTGTTGAGCTAGTTTTTAATAGTTGGGAAATGTATGAATAAATAACTTAACAATAATTTTAAGGGCAAATACTTTTCTGGATTTTAGATTTAAGATAAACAAAAGAAGCCATAACTTATTTCATAATTGAATGATGTTGAAAACTAAAAATACATCTTTGAATTATCAAATATGGTTATCAAATATGTTAATCAAATTTGGAACACGAAAATTAAGAATGAGAGTCAGACGTGGTTGAATTAGGACTTTTAAGTTAGAATCCAATGAAAGTGTGGGAGAGGGTGATGGAAGAGAGGGGGGAGGACGATATCTAAATCCGCCAACTAGTTCGAGTTCATGTCGGATCGTTCGACTATGGAAGCGATCCACCTTATTAGGAGGTTGATGGAACAATACAGAGAAAGGAAAAAGGATCTGCACATGATGTTTATTGACCTGGAGAAGGCGTATGACAAGGTCCCTATGGAGGTTCTTTAGAGATGCCTGGAGGCAAAAGGTGTGTCGGTTGCCTACATTAGGGCGATTAAGGACATGTATGATGGAGCTAAGACTCGGGTTAGGACTGCGGGAGGCGACTCGGAGCACTTGCCGGTAGTTATGGTTTTACACCAAGGATCTGTGCTCAGCCCATTCTTATTTGCTCTGGTGATGGATGCACGGACACGACATATTCAAGGGAAGGTTCCATGGTGTATGTTGTTCGTTGATGATATAGTTCTAATTGATGAGACACAAGACGGCGCTAACGAGAGGCTGGAGGTTTGGAGACAGGCCCTTGAGTCTAAGGGTTTCAAGTTGAGCATGACTAAGACAGAATACTTGGAGTACAAGTTCAGCGTTGAGCCGAGAGAAGCGGGCTTGGATGTGAGGCTTGTATCGCAGGTCATCCCCAAGAGAGGCACTCTCAAGTAACTTGGGTCGGTTATACAGGGTAATCGGGAGATCGAGGAGGATGTCACACACCATATAGGGGTGGGATGGATGTAATGGAGGTCAGCATCTGGAGTCCTGTGCGACAAGAAAGTTCCACATATACTCAAATGTAAATATTATAGAGCGGCGGTCAGTCCGGCCATGTTGTATGTGGTACAGTGTTGTCCAGTTAAGAACTCACATATCCATAAAATGAAATTAGTAGAGATGAGGATGTTGAGATACATGTACGGGCAAACTAGGATGGATAAGATTATAAATGAAGATATTCGGGAGAAGGTGGGTGTGGCCCCTGCGGATGACAAGATGCGGGAAACGAGGCATATATGGTTCGGGTACATGCAAAGGAGAAGTCCAAATGCCCCGGTCAGGAGGTGTGAGTTGTTGGCTTTAGCGGGTTCGAGAAGAGGGAGAGGGCTGCCTAAGAAGTATTGGGGAGAGGTGATCAGGAAGGACATGGCGTGGCTTCAGATTTTCGAGGACATGGCCCTTGATAGAAAGGTGTGGAGGCCGAGTATTAGGGTGGTAGGCTAGGTGGTAGCTGAGTATTTTTTACTTTGTTCCGGGTGGAAGGCTGGTCTAATAAGGTTTTGTCCTAGGCTGCTAGCGATAATTGTTGTGTCCACACTATTCTTTCATTTTTCATAGTATCAGACTTTATTCACTGTTTTTATTATTATTTTTCATCTATTTTCTGGTTCTTATGATGTTGCTATTATTCTTATAGTTCTATTGATGGTACTGATATATTGTCTCTTTTCGTCTTCTTGAGCCAAGAGTCTTTCAAAAACAACTTCTCTACTCTCTGGGGTAGGGGTAAGGTATGCGTACACTCCATCATCTCTAGACCTCACTTGTGGGAACTTACTTAGTTGTTGTTGTTGTAAGTTGGGAATCCAATGTTGAACATGTGTTAAGGATCTTTGAGTATTTTTCTTTTCCATTACGTATTACCTTTTTTTATGCTTCCACTCTCTATTTGTTTTGAGCCATTGAATAGTTGCCAAAGTTGGTGAGGTACTGAATTGAACCAGATATTGATTGTTCTTTTGGTTTCGGTAAAAGGGAAAACTTGGTCCGAATTATTCTAGCGCAGTAGTTTCTCCATATTTTACCCCTATAATTTATTACTCCTTGATATCACAATTCTCTTCCTTTTTATACTGTTCTTGAAAATAAAATTGAAAGCTTGTAAAGTTAGCTGATCGGCTAGTTGGCAACATATTTGGAGGCAAAACGTCTGAAAATAAGGGCAAAATTGTAACTTTCTTTTGTTCAATCGTATTTTTGCATCTATGAAGACATGGTTTAATTTAATTGGAATCCTTCATCTTTTTGGTTCTCAATATTTGTCTCTCATGTTGTATTATTCGAATTTCAATTCATGAGCCTTCAAGGATTTCTAATTTTGTTGAGGGAGTTAGTTATTATTTCTTTGTATATATAGCTCCTGTTTGTCCATAAATTTTGACTTTATTTATTTTGAAAAAAACTGAAAACATTGTTTGTTTATAAAATTTGATCATGTTTTGAGAAAAAAAAATTCATAAATTTCCAAGTTCCCAAAAACTAGTTTAGGACAGTTTTTGGTGAAATTTTTTCGCACTTACAAAACTTCAACTTTTTTTTCAAATAAAATGCATGTCCAAATACAACTTCAACTTTCAAAAATTATTTTTCATCGCATATTCAAAAAAAAAATTCAAGTTTCAATCAAATCTATGTCCAACGCTAGCATAGTCTTGGCAATCTGAACTGTATGAGCTAGTTTATTACTTGAGCTTGATCTAACGACTCATTTTTTTTACATAGTACCAGAGCATATATATATTCTAAAATCTAGTTACCGTCACTCATGAAAAAAAATTATGTCGTGCAAATTAAATTTATAGATGAAATGAAAATTTGATACATTCAATAAACAATCGCATTATTCCTGATATTTGCAGAGCAATTCCAGTACTTAAGGACTATATGTAAGAGTCTTGTAATGACATGGTCGGTCGTATTAAGTATTTTAGTCTCGTTCTCCTATTTATTACCTCATCTATATTATTGTGGTTATGTGACTTGCCGGGACAGTTGATTCGGTTTCGGAAGAGGTTTGGAGTGAATTGGGACACTTAGTTCCAAAGTTGGAAGCTTAAGCTAAAAGAGACGATCGGAGTTTGACTTTTATGGTAGACGACTACGGAATGGAGTTTTGATGGTTCCGATAGTTTCGTACAGTGATTTTAAACTTACGCGAATGTCCGGATATTGATTTGAAGGTCCGTAAGTCGTTTTGGCTTGAATTGGCGAAAGTTGAAAAGTTTAAGGTTTGGGAGATTGAGAAGTTTCACCAAGAGTTGAATTTATCCATATCGGGTCCGAATTTTAGTTTCGAAAGTTGGAATAGGTATGTTGTGTCATTTGTGACTTCTGTACAAACTTTGAGGCCATTTGGAGTTGGTTTGGTATGTTTCGGCATTAGTTTTAGAAGTTGGAAGTTCATTAGTTCTTTAGGCTTGAATCGATGTGTGATTCGTAGTTTTGATGTTTTTAATGTGATTTGAGGCTTCGAGCAAGTTCGTATCGTATTTTAGGACTTGTTGGTATATTCGGACGGGGGTCTTGGAGGCCCCTGGCATGTTTCGGATTGAGTTCGGACCATTTGTTCATATCTTGAGATTGTTGGCTTTTTGTGTTTCTGATTTTCATCACTGCGCTCGCGAAGGTTCACCCCTGATCGCGTATGGTCCTTGTTGGCAGATGGGAATTTTCTCTTTGTGATTGCATAAATATGGACGCGTTCTCGGAAGGTCGGAATGTTTTGCACTGTGAACGTGGTTAAGGTATCACGATCACGTAGAAGGAAGGAGAGGTTATGGGAAGGCACACGTTGTTCATCGCGTTCGCATGGCCATGATCGCGATCGCGTAGCCTGAAGACACCGATCATCTCGTTCGCAACTGAAGTCTCGCGATCGCGTATGAGGATTTTGTGAGCTGGTGTAATTTTTTCTCCGTGATCGCATTTGTGTTTTCGTGATCGCGTAAGGTAATGACTGGCAACATATATGTATTTCCAAATTGAGGGTTTTGTTCCATTTTTCATCTTTTGAGTTAGAGATCTCGGTTTTGGGCGATTCTGGAACAAATTTTTAAGGAGTTAATTGGGATAAGTAATTTTGACTCGGATTTGATTATTATACATGAATCCATCATTGTTTTTACCATTTAATTAGTGTTTTGAGTTGGAAAAATTAGGAAAAACTGTGAAAACTTCCTAAGATATATTTTGAGGATTTGAAGGTCGATTTGAGGTCGGAATTCCATAATTTTAGTATGGTTGAACTCGTAATCGAATGAGTGTTCGAATTTTGTAAGTTTGGTCGGGTTCTGATACGCAATCCTGGGATTGACTTTTTATTTATCTTTAAAGATTCTAACTTTATTATCCAGAATAGTTTTTTATGGTTTATATTTATAGTATAAAGTTATTTTAGCTAGATTCGAGTCGCTCGAAGTTGGATATTCACAAAAAAGGCTTACTAGTGGATTGAGTTAGCTTGTTTGAAATAAGTATCTTGCCTAACTTTGTGTGAGGGAATTACCTCATAGGATTTGGGTTGATTGTGCTATTTCTGATATGTGAAAGACGTTTACGCAAGGTGACGAGTGGATACACGGGCTATATGTGATAATTGACCAGTTTAGGTTGTTTAAATTTTTTTTTCATGCCTTTAATCGAATTGTCATAACATGTTATATCTTTCATCGTTAGTCTACCCTTATTTGCTTTATTTGACATTGTTAATACTTGTCTTATCTCATACTTGTTATTTGCCCTTACGTGATTAATGGAAGTTATTATTTTCTTATTGCCTTGTTAATTATTTAATTGTTGAGTTACCTCACTCGAAGTTGCTATTTCTTGAAGTATCTTCTTGTTGAGTTTTGATGTTGAAGTTGTAAAAGCTGTTATCGCATTGAGGCAAAGTTGTTAATTATTGAAATACCATTCTTGTTGAGACTCTTATACACATTGTGGTTGAGCCATGGGCTGTTTGTTGTGGAAATATTGATATTGTTGATTCTTTTGGCAAGTTGTGATATTTGGGCACTTGAGGTGCGATTTGTGATATGTTGTGATATTGATACGCATGCGGTGGTATAAGGCTAGGGTTTGATACGCATGCGGTGAGATAAGATGTGCTTGATACGCGTGTTGCAAGTAAGGAAACTACTTGAAGCCACGTTGTGTGATAAAGTGGACTAAAATGCGGGTAGCTATTTCGAACAAAATGATTCTCAAAGCTAAATGTAAGGCTCCCCCGGTGATATAAGAAAAGATTATGATTGTGATTGTGAAATGAGATTTACGAGGCGGTACCTTGATTGTGATTTGTTATTATCTCTCATTTACTTCACTTGTATTTGTCCGCATTGTTTTCTTCATGTTCTTATCATGTGTTCTTGTCTTGTTGCATTTATTGCTTAAAATTCAGTTGTGGTGTATCTTGTTGAATTTCTTTATTGCCTCATTTTCCTCGTGTCCATTCTTAGACTGTATTGTGCTTGTTAAATTTTTGTTCCTTATCCTAGTAGGTTATTGACCTGACCTCGTCACTACTCTATCGAGGTTAGGCTTGATACTTATTGGGTACCATTATGGTGTACTCATACTACATTTCTGCATATTTTTTTGTGCAGATCCAGGTACCTCATACCTTGCTAGGCACCAGTGAGTAGAGCTTCCATATCGGAGACTTCAAGGTAAACCTGCCAGCGTTCGCAGGCCTCAGAGTTACCCTTTGTCCTTCTTTTTCTATTGTATACTCCTTATTTAGACAGTGATGTATTAGGGATATTTGTATTAGGGATGTTTCACCGTACTCGTGTAGAGCTTATGACTCAGTCTCACCAGATTATGGGAGTTATTGTCAGCTGGATTGTGGAGTTCTTTTATGATAGCTGGTTGGTTTAAATTTGAAGTTCAATTATTTTTTCCGGTATTTCTTCATGTATGTAAGGCTTACCTAGTCTTAGAGACTAGGTTCCATCACGACATCTTACGGTGGGAGATTGGGGTTGACAAGTTAGTATTAGAGCCCTAGGTTCATTGGTGTTACGAGTCATAAGTAGGTTTCGTAGAGTCTAGAGAATTAGTAAGAAGTCGTATGTACTTATCTTCAAAAGGCTATTGAACTGTTAGGAAACTTCACTTTTTCTATTCCTTGTCGTGCGAATTTGTTGGCTTCGAAATTCTGAATCTTTGCCTTTCTATTGTCTTACAGATTGTGAGTACACACACCGCTGAATCCAACAATCAGATACCTGCACCATGCTAGAGCCACGAAAGGCCGTGGCCGGGGCAGAGGCCGAGGAGAGGCACGTGGTGCAGCTAGAGCACCTGCCCGAGCTGCGACAGAGGAACCACCCGTAGCTCCAGTTGAGGGATAGACACCTGAGGCGCCCGTTTCCACCCCTGCACTTCAGGAGACCCTCGCACTGTTCTTGAGCAAGTTTGGCACTCTCAGGCTGGGGGAGGAGCTACACTCTCGCAGCCCGTATGCCAGAGCAGCGTGTCCATGTTGATCAGGTCCTAGCGGTTGTTATACCAATGCAGCCTGTTGTTCCAATTCAGCCCGAGGTTAGGGCAACAACATCTGGGGAGGAGCAACTTAGACTTGAGAGATACAAGAAGTACCATCCTCCTACTTTCAGCAGCCTACCTACAAAGGACGCACATGGTTTTCTAGAGAAATGCCATTGTATTCTCCGCACCATAGATATTGTGGAGACGAGCGGGGTCGCTTTTACTACATTCTAGTTGTCAGGAGCAGCGTATCAGTGGTGGTGGGCTTAGAAGGAGGGTAGCCCGGTCAATGTAGCTTCACTCACACGGGCACAGTTTTCAGAGATGTTCTTGACAGAGTTTGTTCCTAGAGCCTTTAGTTGTTAGATTCAGTGAGTCTTCCAAACATGCACCTTCCTTGGTTTCTACAGTTAGAAAATGAGTTCGCCGATTTATCGAGGGGATCAACTATGGTATTAGATTCAGCATGAGTTAGAGATGATACCCCATATCATCAGGTGGTAGAGATAGCACGGAGACTGGAGGGTATGCGAGGCCGTGAGAGAGAGGACAGGTATGCCAAAAGGCCTCGAGATTCTGGCGAATATAGTGATGCCTGTGCCCCATTTGCAGCCCATCATGGTAGGGGCTATGTGAGCCGCCCAGTGTATTCAGCACTTCCAGTTTCTAGTGGTGCTCCGACTATTTCCAAGTCTCAGGTTTCCTATTATGCACCGCCACTGTTTAGTGCACCTCCTACACGGGGTGCTTTCAGCGACCACTCCTTCCGACCAGGCCCCAGCCAGTGTCAGCAGCCATGCCCATCGAGAGCTTGATTTGATTGTGGTGATACCCGACACATGGTGAGGGACTGCCCAAGACTCGGGAGGGGTGCACCTCTACAGACTACTCAGGCTCCATGCATTCCACCAGGCCCACAGACTTCTTAGGCCGGGTTGCTGCTCCAATTACCATTCCACCTGCACAGTCAGCCATGGGACGAGATGAGCGGGGTTTCTTTTACTACATTCTAGCTGTCAGGATCAGCGTATCAGTGGTGGCGGGCTTAGGAGGAAGGTAGCCTGGTCAATGTAGCTTCACTCATATAGGCACAGTTTTCAGAGATCTTCTTGACGGAGTTTGTTCCTAGAGCCTTTGGGATGCATAGCACGCAGAGTAAGTATGTTTTAGATTCAGTGACCAGGTTCCCTGAGCAATAGAACTTCAATCGTAAGGGTCTATTATCACTTGCCATATGTTTCTTATCATCTCTCTTTTATTTTCTTTTCTTTTCTCTTCTTTTTTTGTTCTCGACTTACTCATGGTTTTTCTGCTTTCAGTTGAGAGACGTCCACATTCCCTCATTTTTGACATTGAAGGTTGGATAACTCGTGTTTTACCCTATACTCTGGGAATCCGCGATTGGGCTTCCTTTCACAAGCGGTTCGGGCCTAAGCCCTCGTCAAGTAAGTTTTATTTTTACTTCATAACTTGTCACTATTCACTGCCATCCTTTAATGTGATTTCCTTTTTGTGCTAGACCGACGAGCTTCCAAGAAGGCGAAGGCTCCGGTGCCTGATTTCACCAGGCAGTCGCCTCGGTCGAAATGCAATTCATACTTACCGAGTCTATACGAGGGGATCAGACTCGAGCTCTATTATTGGGATATTCCGCCCCTCAGTCTGTTTCTATGCCGAATGAGATCTATTCTTAGCCCATCCTGCACCTAGTCGACGAGTTGTCTCACGGCGAGGAGGAGGCATCACCGAGGAAGAGACGAAGAGTGGAGACTGGGAAGGCTACTGTTGCTGATGCTGAGCCGGAAGGGCTCATCGCCCTGGAAGAGGAGTCGGCGCCTTCACTAAATATCAAGGTTGCTCCTGCACCGGGTGCCATCATGGAGGAGAGGCCATCCGCGTTTGAGGGGGTCTGTGGTAGAGGGGAGCCTACACGGGCTGTCGAAGTTGGCTCATCATCAGCGGTCCGGAGAGATAGAGTTGTTCCTGAGGGTTACTCGTGTGGCTCCGACATCGACCCTGAGGAGGTACGGGCCTTCTAGGATAGGGTTACTCGTGTGGAGATAAGGACGGATGGCCTTAATCGGCACCTAGTCATCCCTGTGAACTATAACCTCTTGGTCTACTCGGTACGGGCGACGTCGTCCTTTGCTTCTTTGTGTGGGGAAGACGAGAATAGGACGTTGCAGACGCTGAGAGATGCAGACCTGTCTTTGGGTATATCGGGCATGGCTTTGCGAGTGAGTTTCACTTCTCTCCCGCTAAGTTTATCCATTTCATATGTGCTTTTTATTCTTGCTGACTTGCCTTCCCTTGTGTGAACTCTCATCTTGGAGATTGAGCGTGACCGGCGAGAAGAGCAGAGGACGGCTCTCTTCAAGAGGATGGAATCCAAGTATAGAGAGTATCACTCCAAGCACCGAACGCTGGTCAAAATCATTGGTGCGGACGGTCAGTTTCAGTCATTTCGCGATGAGATCAAGCAGAAGGACGAGGAGCTGAAGAATAAAGATGAGGAAATAATGAGGGCCATCGGCCGATGCAGCGTGTTTGAAGGAACACTGAGTTTTAAGGAGGATGAACTTTTGGTGAGTAAGGGGGTGATGGCTAAGAATGCGGACCTCCAGGCGCAGGTGGCGTCCTTAAAGGTCGAGCTAGAGCAAAGCGAAGCTAGGGTCATCAACTTGAGGATGGATTTAAGCGCTAAGGTTGAAGAGTTGATCCGAGCTGAGAAAACTAGAATGGCCGCCGTGGTAGAAGCGGCAACTTTAGTTGGTACCCTACGTGTTTGTAGGTCTGAGCGTGCTAGTGAAGCGGAGACTTCGGCGCTCAAGGTGGCAAGGTTGGTAAAACGGATTGAGGGTTTGGAGGTAGAGTTGTCTGTGCTAACTGAGAAGTCGTCACCTTAAGACCAAGAAGGAGCAACAACAGGCCCAGTTGTCTACTTCTCATACTTTTGCCGATCCTAGTGTGTCACGGTAGTTGTACGAGATGTGGGTTTACGCTGAGGCCCAACTTGACGTATATAGGTCTTTGAAGGAGGCCGAAAAAGTTTACGAGGTGGAGTTTGAGGATGTTCGTGACAAGGCACGCGCAGCTCGTGACGCCTGCGATTAGGACCCTAGTACGTCCGGCGGGGATGATGATGGAGACGCCTTGGATGGGCTTGCCTCTGACCCTTGATATGATGATGAGTATGCCGGTGATGCTGATGGGGATGATGTGGTGTGAAGCCTTTGTACTTGGTTTTTTTTTGTGTTTTGCTATTTTTTGTGAGGGCGTCTCTCAAGCCCTTTGTAAAATGTATTGTAGTTGAACAATTGAAATGGAACAAATTTCTTTTTGCTGTTTATTTTCGGATTTCCTTTTCTTTTTCTATTGGTATCTTCTTTTGTGAGTAAGTCCCTGTCTTTCGGTCAATTGGATGTAAAGTTGATTTGGACGAAGTGTAGATTGATTTGAACGAGGTCGAATGTAAATTGATTCGAGGTCCAATGTGGACTGGAGAATAATTCGAGCAAGGTCGAAATTAAGTTAAGTCGAGCGAGGTCGAATGTAAGTTGATTTGAGCGAGGTCGAATGTAAGTTGATTTGAGCGAGGTCGAATGTAAGTTGATTCGAGCGAGGTCGAATGTAAGTTGATTCGAGCTAGGTCTAATGTAAGTTAATTTGAGCGAGGTCAAATGTAAATTAATTCGAGCAAGGTAGAATGTAAATTAATTCGAGCGAGGTCGAATGTACATTCTTTGTGTTGGTGTGATTGTGAGAATTCGGTGGAGTTGTGTAAGAATGCCGCATATTGCTTTGTTTGTTCGTTCATTGGATAATATTACATGTTTCTGTTTGCTCCATACATACATTTGAGAAGTCTGATTCTATCTAGTCCCTTCATCGCTCAGCCTGGAGAAGTAGTTGATAAGCGAAGCGGTGAATCAACACCTAAACTACGAGACGCCCTCTTTGTCGCCTCATTAAAAACCTCCCTGATAAAACCCAATCGGGACAAAACTCGTGTGAGGGAAAAAGACTACGACTTGGAGGACGCATATCTTTAGAAGTTGAAGTATTTGAGGTGGGCGACGTTCCAATTGTTTGGTAGTATCTTTCCCTCCATTGTATCTAGTTGGAATGACCCTTTGTTTGCTGTCGCCGTGATTTTTGTATGGACCGTCCCAATTGGTTCCTAGTTTACCTTCCCTTGGATCTTTGCTCACTTGTGTTTTGGCCTTGAGTGCATAGTGTTTAACCAAAGAATTAGACCCTTTGACTAAAGCTTATTTTTTAAGATGAATACGGGTTACTGATAATCAAGGTAATGGAGAAAAATGAATAATAGACAATATTGCAGAAATATAGAAAATCGAAGTTGATTGTATTTGAGAATCAGATGCCTTTACAAGCTGTATTCCCCTCCCTTATATAGGAGATTCTTATAATGTACAACTCTTGCTATGGTTACTCTTTAATGACTAATTATGACATTAATGAGGCGTTAGAAAGGATAACGGTAATTGGGGTTCGGTTACATAACGTTCGAGTAATCAATTGTGGGTCCTTGAATCTGCCCGTGGCTGATAAGCTCGAGGGTTTGTTGAATCGTGCCTCTTTGTTCCGTACCTCTTCAGAGAGAATCACATCCAGCTGTCGCATTTTCCTGTGTCCACGTGACTGGCTCAGTTATCAAAAGCTGGCTTACGTGGAAACTCTTTTTTACCAATATAGATAGTCCCCCCCACTTACCATATATTTAACGATTGATATTTGGTAAGTGGATATTCATTAATGGCTGGAATATTTTGCCGAAACTTTTCCTCGAATCATTGTATCCTTCTCTGCACCATAGGCGTCGTTTGTCACTTTCATTTAATGCTAATACCACATGTCCTTTTCGGATTGGTTCTGCATTTACTCGACACCTTTTAGGGATTTTTGCGGCTGTGCTAGTCCCAAAGTGACATCTTCAATTATGACTTTTCATCATTATTTTTCTTTTTTTCCCATGTTTGAAGGTTGTCCTCAAGTATAAATACCTTTCTTCTTTTCATTGTTTCCACGAAACACTTTTCTAACTTTGTCTTTTGTAAAGAGCTTTCTTCTTCGCCTTTGTAAACATGTCTTCTTCAAACCAACCTCAAAGAATAATAGATATTGAAAGTTTAACGCCACCTTTGCTCCGACTAGGAGTCGGAGGGGTGGTAGACTTAGAAGTCTAGGATCCACTCCTTCGAGGGGCTCCTCTTCTTCTCAGATAGTTCCTCCCCTTTCCACTTGATCTCCAGTTTCTCCGAGATTTAGGGTTTCTCGGTCTTTGTCTAGAGGTAGAGGCGAACGCCTTCGTGANAGTTTGTTTTTGCTAGGGATAGTCAAGTTCTTGTAGATCAATCTTCTTCTCTTGATAGTGTCGAAAGATATCCAACCCTTATAACTGAGGGTCAGATTTCCCTTGTTCGTAGGGAATGCTTTTGGAGGTCTGACTTTCCTGTCTATATTCCGAATATTAACCAAAGAATAACATCTTACAAGACAGGATATTCTTTTGTTTATACGTATCCTTTCACTTTAGGGTTTAGACCCACCATTGACCCAGTTATAATTGGATTTTGCCGTTTTTTCAATATCTGCTTAGGACAAGTTGGCCCGCTTGTGTGGCGAGTTGTCATATGTCTTAGGAGTTTGGCTTATTTATCCTCGGTTCCTTTTACCTTCAACCATCTTATTCACCTCTACTCTCTTACCTTATTTCATGAAGGAGTTTTTACTCTGACTGCTAGAAGCAAAAGAGTGTTGGTAACCCCTGGAGATGATAAGGATAGGGGTTGGTACCTCCGGTATGTTGCTGTACCCACTATTGGTTTAGTGGCTGAAGAAAATATTTCCTTTCTTGAGAAGTGGAATCGCTCACGTGAGTATGCTTTATCTCACATTTATTTACTTTTTCTTTTTTTGACTTGAGATGTTTTATTAACACCGTGTCTGTTTTTTCTTCTCTCAGCAATCATGAATACTATTAAGAATGTCTCTGGTATTCGTGATTGGGTAGAAAAATTGTTGGTTGTTGCTTCTTCAGAAGAAAGATCTTGGAAGTACCTCGCTAAGAGGTATGGTTGGCAAGTAAAAACCAACGGTAAGTGAATCTCTTGTTCTTTCTTCTTTCCTTACTCGAGTCTCTTTTTTTGTCGTTTAACTTTTTTCCCTTT
>MDKI01045987.1:0-40026 GCA_005239505.1 Nicotiana paniculata | reverse complement strand
GCTAGTGGGCAAGTGTAGTGGCCTAAATGTGTGGAAAGTGGGCTGTCCCATGATGTTATAAATTGGCAGTCTTGCTTACACTTTGAAGAGGAGGAAAAAAAAGAGAGAAAAACGTGTAAAGAGTTACACATTGAGTTAGGAAGGAGTCCTAAGTCTTGTTTTCAAGAGTGAAAACACATAAGGCTAAGAGTAGTCTTGAGAGAGCTTGTGAGGGTCAAGAGTGATCTTCACTTGTAAACGAGTTTGAGTTTCTTTGTATGCTCGAGTTAAATACAAAGTTGGGAAAGATTTTTCCTGTATATTGTGCCTTGTGTTCTACTCTAAATTCTGTTTTCTTTACTTATTTTCGTGTGCCTAAAATCAGTGTCTAACTTACTACGTTGAAGCTGTCTAAAATAAACTAAGTCCAAAGTTGCTTGAATTTTGGCCGAGTGTTGGAGCAGGCTGAAGTCAAGTGTGAGACTTGACTGCCGCACGGGCTGTTTTTGGAGAGAATAAAAACGAGCCTGTGACAGTAACCACGGTTGACTCCAAGACATAATACATAGGAAAGTTTGATCATTGGCTTAACCATTAACCATAATAGATGTGCTAAAAATAGTTTCAAGAGGGGTCAATATTACTGAATTTCTACTCGAAACACGTGGAAATTGTAGGAGAAGGGTCAAATCAACGTTGTACTTAGCTATGGTTTTATAAAAGAGTCCATAAAGAGTTGACACGTAATAGGAAAAAGTTTGCGTGTGAGAATGAATTTGATGGAATGGGTCAGCTAAGTTAGGTTGGTGATGAAGAATTAAAAAAGGCAAAGTTTGAAATTGCTTTTCTTGTTGATTTGAGAATGTACGAATAATTATTGGAGATGCATTGAATTGATTTGTTGGGATCTTTTAGATTTTGGATTAAGATTTGAATAATAAGGCATGATCTTTGAATAATTACTTTGGATAGTGGCTAAAGCATATAAATAAATAGTGTTAATTACAAAAGGAAATTTCTTTAATTACGCAAAATATTTCTATAAATAAATTCGAGGAAGAACATATAATGAACGGTTACATTAAGTTTGAACATACACTTGTTCAAACTTAGTCCTCATAATGTTGACTCATTAACTATTCCCTATGCTCCGGTCAAAACAAAAAAAAGCAAAATTGAACTTTCCGTGCCTAATTTTTAGAGCTAGATTGTACATTTCCATTTTATCTTTTCTGTAATCCGTAAATAATCATGTCACGATCAGGAATTTTCACTTTCAGAACCTTGATGATGCTTAATATTTTAATTGCTAGGCAAAGCAACGTTAGAGGATCTGTAAGGCCTCAGAAAAAAATTTTGCTAAGTAATTTAAGATTTCGTAGTGTCAAATAGGCTAATTTTAATATTTTATGTGTTATTAATATGATGGACATCAATTGGATACGATAATAAGTGTATAGGTCTTATAATAAGTAATGTGGGGTCCAAGGAGAGGCCTAAGTCTAAGTCAAGTTGGAAAATTTCATTATATGCTAAAATTCAAATGAGTTCGCACAAGTCCACACTTTAGATGAGCATATCTAAATATATATAAGTTTTTATGTGATGAACAACCTGTCAAATGAAAGGTCTTCGAGTCTAGTTTCTAACGCTTCAAATTGTTCGTCATTTGGACATTCCTACACAAAGTTATGATCAAATTACCAAAGGATGGATTTGCGATCAATTTCGCGACCGCAAAACGGTTCTGTGGACCGCATAAGCATCGCAAAGTGAAGCAGAGTCGAGCAAACTGTTATGTTGTCGCATAATTGATTATGTTTTCGATGTTGTCGCATAATGATTATGCTGCAAGTCGGATGCCTACAAAATAATTATGATATAGCATAATTGCACAACATATTGACTTCAGGGGTATTTTTGAAAATTTTATATCCGAATCCATTTTGATAAATAAGCTTTGGGGCTTCATTTGGGGCTATTTTCTACTAAATCTAGAGATATGTGAGAGCATTTTAGAGAGGGAATGAGTAACCTAACATCCCAATCATCCAATCTTGCACAAATTCTCAAGAATCATGGAAGCTAATCTCTAGCTCATTATCCTACCGGTAAGTCCTACTTCTAAAATTTCATATATGAGATTACGAGTTCATAAATATATTGTGGGGTTAAAAATAGGCCATAAATGTGACACTAAACTATAGTATGTGGGATTAATGAACTATTTTGGGTAGTTCTTGTTGAAATTGGTTGAGGGAGAAGGAATTTCCATTGTAGGACCTTGTAGTTTATTTCACATGATTAGGTGTTTGATGAACTTCCTAAGAGAGTTACACCATGGGAAATCATTCTAAATTATTAATCGATTTTCGTTATCTCCTTATAAATTATTATTTCTAGAGGTGTTAGTACGTTGTAGTAACTTAAAGAAAGCTCAACAGGTATGTTGGCTAAACTTTATTCTCTCGGAATGGAATTCCGTAATATTTTCCACAAGTTTAAGTATAATCGTCTCAAAATTTCTAATCTCAACATTTCGGGTCATCCCGTATGAACTTATAAACTTGATTATTCCGAATGAGCTTGTGACGAAAGTAGATGTTTAAAGTATGGTTGCTTATTAAAATAGTATGTCTTTGAGTTGTATTCTAAATGAAAATCAGTATACCAATTGGGCGAGGAAAACTCGATACGCTCAATACTCCTATTCGTTCCTACTTGTACTTAATTACTTAATTGAATATGTCTCGTTGATGATAATCCATAACGCGTAATTCAAGGATAATTGGTGTATTGCTTGTTTGTGGCTTTGATGTGTGTCTCTATTGTTGGTCCTTTGTGCTTAAAGTCCCATTATTAAAGCACTTGAGGTATATGATTTCTGGAATGTTCTATATGTTGGAATTTGGTGATGATCCTTAAAATTAAATGAAGTAAAAATATTGAATATAAACAAAATGTGGCCATCGTACATTGGATAATGACACTTGTGAAAGGCCTAGAGAGCCAAGGAAATATTGCTATTGTGAGAAGTTGAAAATTCTAATAAAAGATTTGGACAATGTTAAATAGTCTGAGATGAATATATTACTGTATATGTATATGTGTTACCTTTGTGTGCAAATCCATATAACAATATTCTTCTTGGGAGATCGATAGTCACCAAGGAAGGGTAGGTTGAAATAACTTAAACTCGAAACTACACGTGCCGGTGTATGGTGCATTGTGAAAATTATTCCCCTTAACTGGGATGAGACTGGTGTGATGAAATTATTCCCCTTTATTGGGATGAAATTGTTGGTGAATATGGATGCGTCGAACCATACGACACTGTGGTGAGACGTCTTAGCCGATGGGGCCGTGATCGGACGCCATGCCGCACACATGGTGGTAATTCGTGTTGGAAATTGTGATACAAAATGTGATTGTGGTTACACCTTCAAGTAAGGTGGCTTAGCCGATCGGGCCGAGATCGAACTCCATACCAAGAGTACAGTGGCATTGTGAACAGTGATATCGTGACTTGTGGTATTATCGGTACTAAAGATCTCCCCAAACTAAAGTATGTAACACTTTCGTATTTTTGAAAAATTAATATGTTTCAATTGCACATTTGGATACAATTGATTGTAATTTGTTGTTTTTATGGCTTTCCTTTTCTTGTATGATTATTCTATTTTGGAAGATGATTTTTAGCTATACATACTAGTACTATTGGACAATACTAACGTCCCTTTTGCCGGGGACGCTGCATCTTTAATGGATGCAGGTGTTTTCACAGTAGGTGGCAGCGATCAGCGATAGCGGTATGTTCCTTCCAGCTAACTTGGTGATCCCCACTTCATTCCGGGGTCCCGTCATTTGGTGATCGTGTATTTTTCATTTGAGATATAGCCGGAGCCTTGTTGCCGGCATTTCCATATTTCTCTTCAGTTGTATTTAGAGGCTCCGTAGACAGGTTGTGGGTGGTGTCTGGTATTGAAGTTGGATTAGAAAATGTTGATATTTTGGCAAATATGTTTTCTTCATATCTAATAATTGTAATGATTTGGATATTATGATTGGAGCTGCCAATGGGAACAAAAATGAAAGTCGTTAATGAAATATTTATAAAGTATGATTAATGGGGTTCACCCCCTCTTTATTCATGAATTAGTTTGGGTAGAATAAAACTAACAGGCTTGCTCAGTCGGGTTTACTCGGTTGGGCGTCAGTCGTGCCCCTCGATTTTGGCGCGTGACAGGATCTTTAAGCCAATTTTATTCAATCTCAATAAGTAAAGTCAATTAAACCAAAATGAATCTAAAACTAAGTGCGGAATACCATAAAAGCCTATAATATCTAATACAATCTGGATTTGGAGTCACAATTCGCAAGCTTCTAGAATCTCTACAAACAGAGTCCGAGATAAATACAATTGTCTTAAACGAAAAGAATAGTATAACAAGGGAAATAAAAGGGGACTTCAAGGTCTGCGAACGCCAGCAGATCTACCTCGAGTCTCCAATGAGCAAATCCAAGATGCTACGCCTCACGAACAGTTGTGGCCAGTACCAAAGTCTGCACAAGAAGTGCAGAGTGTAGTATGAGTACAACCGACTCCATGCACTCTGTAAGTGTCGAGCCTAACCTCGACAAAATAGTGACGAGGCTATGACAAGACACCTATGTAATGGACCTGTGCAGATAACTCTATACGTACAAGATAACAACAGATAAAAAGCTAAACATGTACTATTGGGAGGGGGACATGCGAAAGGGGTACAAGATACGGTAATTACAGTAGAAATGATAATCAAACAATTAATATGCCTTTAACTAGTAAACCAGATAAACACTATGAATAAAAATTGCACGGCATCACCCTTCGTGCTTTTACGCTCAACCTCATAATAGAACAACAATACTGCACGACATCACCCTTTGTGCTTTTACTCTCACTCTCATCATAAATCAATAGATACGACACTGCATTATCCTTCGTGCATTAGCTCTCAATATATGGCACGACATCATCCTTCGTGCATTAACTCTTACAATATGGCACGACATCACCCTTCGTGCATTAACACTCATATACGGCACGGTATGACCCTTCGTGCACTAACACTCTCCCTTACCATATAACAATGAATAAGTAACAACAGGGAGATAGAATCAACAAGAACAAGTCTTATGTCAATCATGGTTCCACAATACCAAACTCAACTTTAGAAACAATACTCAATTATCACAAAAGCCCATAAATGCGGTAAGAACGATCAATTTAATAAGTAACTAGTCTAAGCATGGATAACATGATAAAAGTAAATAATAAATTAAAAAGAACAATTCACACTTGCACGCTTTAACCGAACAACAACGCATATGTGATGACCCAAAGGGTCATTTTACGAATTTAGACTCCATTTTAGGCTTATTTGTCACGACCCAAATTCTAATATAGGTCGCGATGGCGCCCAACGCCGATGTTAGGCAAGCCACCACAATTCGTCTAGTGAGTCTAGTTTATTTTTATAAAATCCTTTCCAACAATACCAAGATTTTAGTCACCATGCATGGAAAAATAACAATTAGCAAGGGCAATTAAATTACAATGATCAAGAAGTTAATCTTAGTTAGTTACATGTCCAAAATAATAGTCTACCAACGTGTGTTCCAGGAACTAGTGTCACAAGTATACAGATATCTAGTGGAAGGGATCAAAAGAATACGTCTATCCTACTGTCTGAGAGGATATAGATAGAATAACAAAAAGGGAAAGACTCCAACGTGCTGCTGGACGACATCAATAGAAGCAACTCACCGTGAAGCCTCTGGTCTCGTGAATTCAAGAACGTGCTCCGGACTGATAACCAGATGCACCTGCCTCAGAACCTGTACAATTAAGTACAGATGCGTAGCATGAGTACATAAACATTATGTACCCAGTAAGTATCCAGTCTAATCTCGAAGAAGTAGTGACGAGAGGTCGACTTGACACTTACTAGGGCCAAAACAATTTGTTAAATTTAAGGCTAAGCAGGAAGATCAAATGTGAATAAAATTAAAGACAAGAAATTATTAGTCTTTCCAAAAAATACATTTATGTGTAAATTCCTATCAAACATGTTACTAATTTATTCTCCAAGGCCTTTTAATGGTTTAGAAATCACAAGAAAATACCAAGCAAATAACATGCGCATAATATGCCGAGGATGTACGGCCCGATCCAACATAAATAATAAATGTGCATTGCCGAAGGGTCGAACGACGCGAACCATAGATGCATCTATTACCCCGATCGCGAATCATATGTGCGACGCGATCAAATATAAATAATAGAGTTACCCCTCTCGCGAGTCATACATGCAACGCAAGTACCCATAGATACCCAAATTCAAATAAATGGTTACCCAATCTAGTTTGCAAGATTCCTAAAATTCACAACCAGACCCACATGCTCGGATTCCAAAAAATTCTAAGGGAAGTTGTTACCTATAACCTAAGTATCAATAATATATGATTTTTACTAGATTCCATAACAAATTTCGTGGTTAAATCCTATTTTTGTCAAAACCCTAGGTCTTACTCTAAACCCATAATTTTCACTAATTTTTGTGTGTTAATCTACCCAAAAACCAAGTATTAAACTCACTTTAAGTAGAAATAACTTACCTCACAATGCTAGGTTGAAATATCCCCTTTGGAAGCTCCCAAATTGCCCAAGGATGTAATAATGACCGCAAATGCGTCTAAGTCCCGATTTTAAGTTCACTTCCCAACTGCCCCTTCATCACGAACGCGATAGGGACCTCGCGTTCGCGAAGGCCATTAGCTCAGGCCCCCTGAAGTCCCTTCATCACGAATGCGACAACAGGCACGCGAACACAGAGGCTAACTTGTCTAGACCTATGCGAACGAGGTGGGGACAACACGATCGCGAAGAACAAGCTGGCCTGGCCCAACTACTTTACACTACGCGAACACGGGAGGCCTCACGCGAACGCGGTAGTCACTATCCCAGACCCTCGCGAACGCGGAGAAGCTATCACAAACACGAAGATCATTCCTCCCCCTTCCCAACTCCTTCTTCGCGAACACGGCGATTCCTTCGTGAACGCGAAGAAGGAAACTAGAACTGGGCAAATCTAGTTTCATGCAATTAGCTCCGAGGGGTCCGAAAATCACCCGAGCCACCCGAGACCCCGTCCAAAGGCACTCACAGGTCTGTATTCATAATACGGACTTACCCGATTTCTCGAAACGCGAAAACAACAACGAAACCAAGAATCCTACCCCAAAACCAAATTGAATCAAACTTTGAACTTCAAGTTCTTAAATCTACTTCCAACACGCTGAAACATACCTATACTACACGAAATGATACCAAATTTTGCGGACAAGTCATAAATGACATTACAGAACCATTCCCGGTCCTGAAATTCCATTCGAACCTCGATATCACCAAAACACGTTCCAAAACTCAAATTTTGAACTTCAAGAACCATATTTCACTATTTGGCGCTGAAACACTCTCGGTCATCCAAACACGTTCCGAACATACGCCCACGTTTGAAATAACCATACAAACCTATTGGAACCTTCAAATCCCGATTCCGAGGTCGTTCATAAAAAGTGTTGACTGAAGTCAAACTTGTCCTTTAAGGCCTAAGGAACTAAGTGGTCCAATTCCAATCCAAACTCTCCCAAATCCCGAACCAACCATCTTCGAAAGTCACAAACTAGTAAAAGAAAGTACGGAAAGTCTTATTTAGGGGCATGGGGTTCTAGAAAGCACAACGACCGATCGGGTCGTTACATTCTCCACCTCTTAACAAACATTCGTCCTCGAATGGATCTAAAATCATACCTGGAGCGCTGAACAAATGTGGATATCTTCTCCGCATGTCCCCGTCGGACTCCCAAGTCTCCTCCTCGACTGGTTGGCCCTTCCATTGGACCTTTACAGCGGAAACCCTCTTAGACCTCAACTGGCGGTCTTACCTGTCAATAATAGCAACTAGTTCCTCCTCGTAGCCCAACCTCTCATCTAGCTGAATAGTAATGAAATCTAACACATGAGAGAAGTCGGTGTGGTACCTCCGTAGCATGGACACATGAAAAACTGATGAACTCCTGATAAGCTGGGAGGTACAGCGAGATCATAAGAAACCTCTCCAACTCGCCTAAGCACCTCAAATGGGCCTATAAACCTGGGGCTCAACTTGCCTTTCTTTCCGAATCTTATAATACCCTTCATCAGTGAGACTTTCAAGAGAACCTTCTCGCCGACCATAAATGATACATCATGCGCTTTCTGATCCGCGTAACTCTTTTGTCGGGACTGTGCTGTGCGAAGCCTCTCCTGAATTAGCTTTACCTTTTCCAAGGCATCCTTTATCAAATCAGTACCATATAACTTAACCTCGCCAGGCTCAAACCACCCGATGGGAGAACGACATCGCCGACCATATAAAGCCTCAAATGGATCCATCTCAATGCTGGACTGATAGCCTTTTTTTGTAAGCAAACCCGGCCAAGGGAAAGGACTGATCCCACTGCCCTTCAAAGTCAATCACACATGCTCTGAGCATGTCCTTCAGTATCTAAACTGTCCGATCTGATTGTCCGTCGGTATGAGGGTGAAATGTTGTGCTGAACTCTACACGGGTGCCCAACTCACTCTGCACGGCTCTCCAGAAATACGAGGTGAACTGAGGACCTCTATCTGATATGATGGACACCAGCACACCGTGCAACCGAACTATCTCCCGAATGTAAATCTAGGCCAACCTCTCTGAAGTATAAGTAGTGGCTAGTGGAATGAAATGTGCCGGCTTGGTCAACTTGTCCACTATAACCCACACCACATCGAACTTTCGCAACCCAACTACGAAGTCCATAGTGATACGCTCCCACTTCCACTCAAGTATAGGCATCTGTTGGAATAGGCCTCCTGGCCTCTGGTGCTCATACTTAACCTGTTGGCAATTTAGACTTCTAGTCACATACTCCACTATGTCTTTCTTCATCTGCCTCCACCAGTAGTGCTGCCTCAGGTCACGATTCATCTTCGTAGCACCAGGATGAATAGAATACCAGGAACTGTGAGCCTCCTCTAGAATCCTCTCCCTCAGGACATCAACATTAGGAACACATACCATGCTCACCAATAGAAACCTCCTTGGCACCACCCTGTAGTACTGTCTCCCAGAGAACTGCCAAGTGCGGATCATCAAACTGTCGAGCTTGATTTTCCCCAACAATGAAGACTGAGCAACAACTTATGCAAGAACTCGGCTGGGCTCTAAAAGGTCCAACCTCACCAGTCTGTTAGCCAATAACTGAATGTCCAAATCTAGTGGCCTCTCCTCTGCTGAAATGAACGCCAAGCTACCTTTAATCTCTGCCTTCCTACTTAAGGCATCTCCAACCACATTCGCTTGCCCGGATGATAAAGAATATTGATGTCATAGTCCTTCAGCAACTCAAGCCATCTATGCTCCCTCAAATTAAGGTCCCTCTGCTTGAACAAGTGCTGTAAACTGCGGTGGTCTGTATAAACCTCAAAAGTCACCCCATACAATGGATGAAAATCCCTCCACAAGCCGACGATAATAACCTTCCAATCCCAAGAAACTCCTGATCTCGGTCGTTGAAGTAGGGCGTGGCCAACTCTGGACTGCCTCAATCTTCTTAGGATCCATCTTTATACCCTCTCCAGATACTACATGTCCCAAGAATGCCACAAAATCTAGCCAAAACTCACACTTGGAGAACATAGCATACAATTTTTGTTCTCGCAAGGTCTGGAGCACTACTCTCAAATGCTGCTCGTGCTCCCCCAAGCTACGTGAGTAGATCAAGATGTCATCAATGAAGACAATGACAAAAGAATCAATATAAGGCTTGAACACCCTGCTCATCAAATCCATGAATGCTGCTGGGTCATTAGTCAAGCCAAAGGACATCACCAAGAACTCATAATGACCATATCTAGTACCTAAGGTAGTCTTCGGAACATCCGAGTCCCGAATCCTCAGATGATGGTACCCCGATCACAAGTCAATCTTAGAAAACACCCTATCACTCTGCAACTGGTCAAACAAATCATCAATGCGCGGCAACGGATACTTGTTCTTGATGGTAACTTTATTTAAATGGCGGTAGTTAATACACATCCGCATAGTTCCATCCTTCTTCTTTACAAATAACACCAGAGCACCCCAAGGAGATACACTCAGTCTGATACACCCCTTAGCTATAAACTCCTCAAGCTGTTCTTTCACTTCTTTCAACTCTTTCGGGGCCATACAGTATGGTGGGATAGATATAGGCTGGGTGCCTGGAGCTAAGTCAATGCAAAAATCAATACCACGATCTGGTGGCATGTCTGGAAGTTTTGAAGGAAACACATCGGTAGACTCCCAAACTACTGGCATTGAATCAATCGTCGGATACTTTGTGGTGGTATCCCGCACATAAGCAAGAAAAGCCAAACAACCCTTCTCAACCATACGTCGAGCCTTTAGAAAAGAAACAACTCGACTAGCTGCACTAACTGAGTAACCTCTCCATTCCAATCTTGGCAATTCAGGCATGGCTAAAGTAACAGTCTTGGCATGTAAATATAGAATGACATTATAAGGAGATAACCAATCCATGCCCGATGACCTCAAAATCAGTCATATCAGGTAACAAGGTCCGCTCTGGTCTCAAAGCCACAGAATGTGACTATACATGACCGACAGATCCGGTCCACAACCACAGAATCTCCCACATGAGTGGACACATAAACAGGAGTACCCAAGGACTCACGAGGAATATGCAGGAAGTGAGCAAACAAAGATGATACATATGAATAGGTAGACCCTGGATCAAATAATACCGAAGCATCCCTATCGCATACTAAAATAATACATGTGATCACGACATCTGATCTGGCCGGGAAAGCATAGAATCTGGCTGGAGCACCGGCTGACTGGCCTCTACCTAACTGAACTGGAGTTGGATGAGCTCCCCCTGCCTGGCCTCCACCTCTAGGACGGCCCTTACCCGTCTGTCCTCCACTTTTGGGTGGTCGAACTATCGGTGTTGAACCCATAGGCCGGTGACTCTGCTGCACTGCCTTGCCCCAAATTCTGGGACAAGTCCTCTTTATATGACCTGGATCTCCACACTCATAGAAACCTCTCGACACTATAGCCTGCTGCCCTGAAGACTGAACCTGGTGGCCGAGATAACCACTGGAAGAACTCTGAATAGCTGGGGGACGATATGAACTCTCTGGCATAGCACTGAAATAAGAGCTGGAGGAACCCTGATGATCAGAATACCCGCTGGAGGAACCCTGAATAGTTGGTGGGCGATAAGAACTCTCCGGCATCGCACTGAAATAAGACCTCACTAGAGCACCTTAGGGAGGTGGTGGGGGTGCTGAATATGGGGGCCTGCTAGGCTGGACCCTACCAAACTGACCTATGCCCTTATCCGAGGCACCTCTAAAATCTACGAAAAATCGGGCCTTCTTATCCTGTTGTCCTTGATCTCTACTCCTCAAATGATAGCCCTCAATCCTGCGAGTGATCTCCACGACTAACTGATAAGGAGTCCCCATCTCCACTTTTCGGGCCATGTTGGCCCTAATACCAGTGTGCAACCCCGCTACAAACCTCCACACACTCTCTGCGTCAGTAGGAAGTATCATAAGTGCATGACGAGACAGCTAAAAAAACCTCGCCTCGTGCTCCAGCTGCTCAAACTGGTACCGCATCTCTGCCCTCTCAGAGGGTGGAATATACCTATCCAGAAATAGCTGAGTGAAGTGCCCCCTAGTGATGGGAGGAGAACCCGCTGGCCTGCCAAGAACATAAGAGTGCCACCACCTATGGGCCCTGCCCTCTAGCTGGAAAGTAGTGAAGTCAATTCCATGAGACTCCAGTATCCTCGTGTTGTGCAGTCTGTCCTTGCACCTATCAATAAATTCCTAAGCATTTTCATGATGCCCGCCCTTGAATACATGAGGGTGCAATCTGGTCCATCTATCTAATAGCTTGTGTGGATCGCCGTTCGCAGCTAGTTTGGGCTCCGGTGCTGCTGCTGCTACTGGCTGGGCCCCACTCCACACAGTGTACCCGGAGTTTGATAAACCGCAGTTGCATGTCTAGGGCCTGGGTAGTAGGGGTCTGTGCTCCCCCTCCCGCCTGAAATATGGCCTGATCCGCTGGAAATAAACCAGCTAGGGTCATAGTATCCATGAACCGCATCATACGGCCCATAACCTCTTGGAAGCCCGGCGCTGTCATGAAATCGACCGGGGCAGGATCTGCTGCGGGCACCTCGCCCTGCTCCTCAATGACAGGATCATCTGTTGGGTCTGCTGGTGGTGCTATTGGGGCAGCTCTAGGACGCCCTTACCTCGGGACGGTGCCCTCTTCGGCCTCTAGCAATGGGGGGAGCGGTCACTCCCGGGTCCGAAATATCGGCAGTACGCGTCCTCACCATCTGTGAGAGAATAGAAGAGTGAGATTTAATATACTATCAATTGCGCGATAGAATATGAATAAAGAGATATTTCCTAACACCCTATAGCCTCCCGAAGATAAATACCGACGTCTCCGTACCGATCCACAAGACTTTATTAGGTTTGCCCATAACTTGTAAAACCTACGTGAACCTAGAGATTTAATACCATGTTGTAATGACCCAAATTATAATCTAGGTCGCGATGGTGACACCGATGTTAGGCAAGCCAACACAATTCGTCTAGTGAGTCTAGTTTATTTTTATAAGAACCTTTCCAACAATACCAAGATTTTAGTCACTATGCATGGAAAAATAACAATTAGCAAGGTAAATTACAATGATCAAGAAGTTAATCTTAATTAGTTACATGTCCAAAAGAATAGTCTACCAATGTGTGTGCCAGGAACTAGTGTCACAAGTATACATGCATCTAGTATAAGGGATCAAAAGAATACGTCTATCCTACTGTCTGAGAGGATATGGACAGAATAACAAAAAGGGAAAGACTCCAACGTGTTGTTGAACGACATCAAGAGAAGAAACTCACCGTGAAGCCTCTGGTCTCGTGAATTCAAGAACATGCTCCAGACTGATAACCAGATGCACCTGCCTCAGAACCTGTACAATTAAGTACAGAAGCGTAGCATGACTACATAAACATTATGTACCAAGTAAGTATCCAGTATAATCTCGAAGAAGTAGTGACGAGAGGTCGACTTGACACTTACTAGGGCCAAAACAATTTGTTAAATATAAGGCTAAGCAGGAATATCAAAGGTGAATAACAATAAAGACAAGAAATGACAAGTCTTTCCACAAAATACATTTATGTGTAAATTCCTATCAAACAGGTTAATAATTTATTCTCCAAGGCCTTTTAACGGTTTAGAAATCACAGGAAAATACCAAGCAAATAAAATGCGCATAATATGCTGAGGACGTACGGCCCGATCCAACATAAATAATAAATGTGCGCACTACCGAAGGGTCGAACGACGCGAACCATACCCGCTCACGAATCATACGTGTGACGCGGTCAAATATAAATAATAGAGTTACCCCGCTCGTGAATCATACATGCGACGCAGGTACCCATAGATACCTAAATTCAAACAGTCAATATAGACTTCATCAGGAAAACAATTACCCAAGGAAATGACAATTTCTCTTTTAATGGTCAAGAAGATGGAGTTTAATCTTTTTAGAAATTCATTTTCCAAGTTCGATATGATTTAAGCATTTTAAATTTATCAGTAAAATTACAAGTACGGCAAGTAAAGCATGCTTTTGGACCCTAGACTACCCGAACATAAGCATAATAGTAGCTACGCATGGACTCTCGTCACCTCGTGGGTACGTAGCCCCCACAAATAGTAGCACATAATTAATTATTTCACCTATGGGGACAATTCCCTCTTACAAGGCTAGAAAGGAGACTTATCTCGTTTCGAGCCTACTTCAAACTCAAGAACGCTCTCTAACCTCCGAATTCGTCGCCCCGCAACTCGAAACTAACCAAACACCGCATAAACTAATCAATTTATGCCCAAAGGTTCAATATTTACCTATTTAAATGGTTACCCAACCTAGTTTGCAAGATTCCTAAAATTCACTCTCGGGCCCACATGCTCGGATTCCAGAAATATTTAAGGGAAGTTGTTACCCATAACCTAAGGATCAATAATATATGATTTTTACTATATTCCATAACAAATTTCGTGGTTAAATCCCATTTCTATCAAAACCCTAGGTCTTACTCTAAACCCATAATTTTCACTAATTTTTATGTGTTAATCTACCCAAAAATCAAGTATTAAACTCACTTTAAGTAGAAATAACTTACCTCACGATGATAGGTTGAAATATCCCCTTTGGAAGCTCCCAAATTGCCCAAGGATGTAATAAAATGACCCCAAATGCGTCTAAGTCTCGATTTTAAGTTCACTGCCCAACTGCCCCTTCATCACGAACGCGACAGGGACCCCGCTTCGCGAAGGCCATTAGCTCAGGCCCCTTGAAGGCCCTTCATCGCGAACCCGACAACAGGCACGCGAACATGGAGGTTAACTTGGCTAGACCTAAGCGAATGAGGTGGGGACAACGCGATCGCGAAGAACAAGCTGGCCTGGTCCAGCTACTTTACACTACGCGAACGTAGAAGGCCTTATGCGAACGCGGTAGTCACTGGACCAGACCCTAGCGAATGTGGAGAAGCTATCACGAACACGAAGAGCATTCCCCCCTGCCCAACTCCTTCTTCGCAAACGCGAAGAAGGAAACCAGAGGCAAATCTGGTTTCATGCAATTAGCTCCGAGGGGTCCGAAACTCACTCGAGCCACTCGGGACCCCGTTCAAAGGCACTCACAGGTCTGTATTCATAATATGGACTTGCCCGATTTCTCGAAATGCGATAACAACAACGAAACCAAGAATCCTACCCCAAAACCAAATTGAATCAAACTTTGAACTTCAAGTTCTTAAGTCTACTTCCAACACGCCGAAACGTACCTATACTACATGGAATGATACCAAATTTTGCGGACAAGTCAGAAATGACATTACGGAACTATTCCCGATCCTGGAATTCCATTCGGACCTCGATATCACCAAAACACGTTCAACACCTCAAAATTTGAACTTCAAGAACCATATTGCACTATTTGGCGCCGAAACACTCCCGGTCATCCAAAACACGTTCTGAACCTACACCCAAGTCTGAAATCACCATACAAACCTATTGGAACCTTCAAATCCCATTTCCAAGGTCGTTCATAAAAAATATTGACCGAAGTCAAACTTGGCTTTTAAGGCCAACCTTAAGGAACTAAGTGTTCCAATTCCAACCCAAACTCTCTCAAATCCCAAACCAACCATCCCTGCAAGTCATAAACTAGTAAAATCAAGTACAAAAAGTCCTATTTAGGGGCACGAGGTTCTAGAAAGTAAAACTACCGGTCGGGTCGTTATATTATTAGCCATAAAAAGACAAATTTGAATTACCTCGATTTGCATGCACAGTCCGGACATGAATCCGGAAAGATATTATGTGAAAATATGCGAAATAGAAATTTTTAGAGTTAAAATTTGGTTTTAGTTGACTTTGGTCAACATTTTGAGTAAACGGACCCAGATTTGTGTTTCGACCAGGTCCGTAGTAAAATATGGGACTTGGGCATATGCTCGGAATTGAATTTCGAGATCCCTAGCCTTAGAAAATTTGCTGGTTATTACAAGAAATATAGAAATGAGATAATATATGAAATTATTGGTATCAGGCCCATATTTTAGTTTCGGATCCCAGAATAAGTTTGTTATGATATTTAAGTCATATTGTGAAATTTGATGAGAATCGGAGTTGATTTGACATAATTCAGACATCCGGTTGAAAAGTTAGAAATTGAGTGTTCTTGAGGAAATCTTGAGTTTTGAGGTTAAATTTGTGGTTTTGATGTTATTTTGATGATTTGATCGCACGAGCAAGTTTGTATGATGTTTTAAGACTTGCGTGCATGTTTGGTTTGGAGCCCCGAGGACTCGGGTGAGTTTTGGGTAGGCTATGGAGTGTTTAGACTTAGAAAAATTTCATCACAGATGATATCTGGTGTGGCAGGCCTTTGATCTCGCATTTGCGAGATCATGCTTCACATTTGCGAAGTCCCGGGCCAGCCCTAGATCTCGCAAATGCGAGATTTCTGGTCGCAATTGCGAGCTGCCCATATGTCGGAAATGTGACAATTCCATCGCATTTGCGATGATAGCCAAAATTCGAAGGGTTCGCATGTTCGCAAATTCTAGATCCACAACCAGTTAAATCAGATTTTAGACGGATTTTTCACTTTTTTTTCAATTCTCTCAAAACCTAAACCCCCGTAGGTGATTTTCCAAATATCCAAACTTCTCCAAATCATTGGTAAGTGATCTCTAACTAATTCCTTTCATTCCTTAACAACTTTTAACAAGAATTCAACCAAAAATCTAGAGTTTTCATGGTAAAAATTGGGTTTTTTTTGGGTAGAACTTAGAAATTTCAGATTTGGGGATTTAGACCTCGAATTGAGGTCAGATTTCAAAACCAATTGTATATCCGGGCTCGGGGGAGATTGGGTAAACGGGTTTTGGTCCGAACCTTGAGTTTAGACCAAGCGAGCCCGGGGTCGATTTTTGTATTTTGATAAGAAAACATAGAATAACCATAGTTTTTCATTAAAGTTGATTCTTTTAAGCAATAATTGATGACATTAAACCAATTGTGATTAGATTCGAGAAAATTAGAAGCAAATTCTAAAGAAAAGTTTGTGCTAGAGCAGTGATTTGCTTGTAAAATTGAGGTAAGTGCTTGGTTTAACCTTGACTTGGGGGAATAAGAATCCCCAACTTAAATGCTACGTGAATTTGTATGTGTGTGGTGTATAGGTGAGGTGACGAGTATCTATGCACCACCAAATTATTAGTTAAACATGATCCCTTTCTTATTTTCAATTTGTTTGATTCCTGGCTTAATTGTTTCATGATCATTGATATCTCTATGTCTACTTGGTTTCATCAACTTGTTGTTAAGTATAGTTCCAAGTATTTTTTTAGAAGTGTTGGTTGTTCCATTGGTTTTATCATGATACGTAAAGATTGAGTTGGATGATAGTGTTACGATATTTATATATATTCCTGTTGGTTTCATTGTGAAATGATAATTGATGAAGTTTATGAGTTGAACAACTTTCTGTTTACAATTGTTGAGGCAAAACAATATTGTGAAAGGTTTTGACCTGAATAGTGAAAATTTTCTTAAATAAAGTGATATGATATGTCTGGTGGGAGCGGGTTGCACGCCGCAACAAGGAGTGATAAGGGTGGACAGGTGGGATTGGGTTGCATGCCACAACATGAGAAATAAGGGTGATATATATAGGGAGGAGCAATAAGGGTGGACAGGTGGGATTGGGTTGCATGCCACAACATGAGAAATAAGGGTGATATATATAGGGAGGAGCAATAAGGGTGGACAGGTGGGAGCGGGTTGCATGCCGCAACAACGAGCAATAAGGGAGGTCACTTATGTTTTACTAATTTTTAAATGCAAAGATTCGAAAACTTACTGTTTTACCTTACTATTTTTCATACTTTGCACTTACGGTTATTTTAAAAGTAAAATTTGAAAATTTGAAAACTTATGTGAGAATTGGTTATAGCTAAGACCTGAAAAAGGTGGCTAAGTTATTTTATTTGTTGCTAAAGATTATTGTTTTGTTTAGTTTATAATTTCCTTCTTGTTTTATTATATATTGTCACAGGTTATGTTACAATTTCCCCGCCGTAGCCTCGTCACTAATTCGTCGAGGTTAGACTCGATACTCCCTCATACATGGGGTCGGTTGTCCTGATACCACACTCTGCACTTTTTGCAGATCCAGGTACCGGCTAGAGTTAGGAGATTTTAGTAGTTGTCATCATTATTCGGAGACAAAGGTAGATCTGCTAGCGTCTGCAGATTCCTGGAGTCTTCTCTTTATTGTATAGACACTGTTTTACATCATTCAAAACATAGATACATTCTTTCAGCCCATTATTTGTGGTATTCTTTGTAGTTTGTGAATTGTGACACCAGACCCTGGGTAGTCTTATAGTTATATATTTAGTTCTTATTTCAGCTTATTTATTCGATTATTATTATTATTATAATTCATGAAGGTATTCATTGGAAAATATTAAATTTAGTTTATTTTTAAATTGTGTTGTTATGAATAAGTAAACTTCAATCGAAAATAATTAAATAAGTTCTAACATTGGCTTCCCTAGCAAGTATGTTTTAGGCGCTATCACGATCCTGTGGGTTGGTAACTTGGGTCGTGACTGCATAAGTACCCGTCACCTCACATATACGGTGTACCCCACATCTAAACATGTATCAAATAGACAAACAAGTCCTAAACCCTCAAGTCAAGGCTAACCACGACTTTTACCTCTCTCCAAAGATCCACTCAAATATCAACCACAACTTTGTCTTTTAAACAAGCCTCTGAACCAACAAAATCTAGCAAATTACCAACCAAACGACTCACATTAAGCCTTAGAACTACCCACGAATGCAAAAGATTCAATTTAGGTCATTATTGAAAAAGTCAACTCCCGGACCCGCTTGGTCCAAATCCGAAATTCGGACTAAAACCCGATTACCCATTTACCCCCGAGCCCAGTTATGTAATTTTTTTTTGAAATCCGACCTTAATTTGAGGTCTAAATCCCAATATATTGAAAATCCTTAATTCTACCCAAACCCCCAATTTTCACCATAAAAACATCAGATTTTAAGTTGAAATTTTATGAAATGTAATGAAATATTGAAAGAAAATGGGTTAGAATCACTTACCAATGATTTGGGGAAGAAGGGTGCTTGGGAAAATCGCCTCTATGGTTTTCTTGTTTTGAAAATTTGAAGAATGAGAGAAAATCCCATTTTCAGCTATTTGCCCAGTCGCAGATGTCACATTTGCAACCTGAGGTTCGCAAATGCGAACCCCGCAAATGTGAAGAAACAATCGCAATTGCGAAGTCTCCCCATTTATACTGCCATCGCAATTGCAAACTATGCAACCAAAAGGATCGCAAATGCGAAAAAGCTCTTCCCAGCCCCACATCATAATGCAAAGGATTGGTCGCAAATGCGAACCTAACAGAGGTTGCAAATGCGAAGCCTGACCTCGCAATTGCAAGGTCTGAGGCCTGCACCAGAACTGAAACACACCAGCAATGTTTCTAAGTCCAGATTCTTTCCGTAGCCTATCCGAAACATAACCGAGCCCTAGGGGCTCCAAACCAATGTGCACACAAGTCCAAAAACATCATACGTACTTGCTCGTGCGATCAAATTGCCAAAATAACACGTAGAACACCAAATCAAATGATTTTTTCAAGAAAACTCATGATGTAATGACCCGGCCGGTCGTTTGGTGAGATTAATCTCGTTCTCCTTATTTCTATTTTATCATGTGTTTTTATCTCAATTATGTTGTGTTGGGTCGGTTGGTTCGGGTTCGGTGTGGTCGTGGTGAGAAATGAGACACTTAGTCTCTTAAGTTGGCTTCATAGTTGGAAAAGTCAAGCGGAAGTTGACTTATAGGTAAACGACCTCAGAATGTGGTTTTTATGGCTCGTAAAGCTTCGTTAGGTGATTTGAGACTTAGGAGTGTGTTCGGAATGTTGATTTGAGGTCCGGAGTAGAATTAGGCTTGAATTTGCGAAATGAGATTTTTGGCGATTTTCGATCGGCAGTGGAAAAATTAGCTATCCTTGTTGGAATGGAATTCCGTAAGTTGGAACAGGTTCGTAGTGTCATTTTATATGTGTGTGCAAATTTTCAGGTCATTCGGACGTGGTTTGAGTAGTTTCAACATCGTTGGCGAAATTTGGAAGTTTCTAAGTTCTTAGGCTGAATCCGAGGTTGATTTGGTGTTTTGGCATTGTTTTGAGTGGTTCGAGGGCTCGACTAAGTCTGAATGAGGTTATGGGATGTGTTGGCATATTTGGTTGAGGCCCTGAGGGCCTCAGGGTGCTTTCGGATGACCATCAGGGAGTTTTGGAAATTTGAAAGGTTGTTGGTGTGAGACTGTTCTGTGATTCCGTAAGTGCGGATGGGTGGCCGCATGTGTAGTCACCACAGGTGCGTGAATGCCATCGCAGGTGCGGAAAGGGAGCAACTTGAGTGGAATCGCAGATACAGAAGTAAGGGTCGCACCTGTGAGCCTGCAGGTGCGGTAGATGGACCGCATATGCGAGAATTGTCCGATTAATGAGAATCCGCATGTGCGCACCTGGGACCATAGGTGCGGTAAAAAGGACGTAGATGCGGTCAACGCTGGTCAGAACGTATAAATAGAAGCCTTAGCGAATGTTGACCATTTTTCCACCATTTGTGTTCGGGTTTGGAGCTTTTCAAGAGGAATGAAGCGGGATTCATGGGATAACACCTTGAGGTAATGATTTTGAACTCGATACTCGATTATATGATGATTTTTACCTGATTAGACATGAAATTTATGAGGATTAAGGGTTAAAATTGGGTGATTAGGGCTTGAAGTTCTAGACTTGGATTTGAGGATTTGAGGGGCCATTTGTTGTCAGATTTTGATGTATTTGGTATGTATGAACTCGTGAGAGTGTAAGGAATCCAGTTTTGCAATTTTATCGAATTTCGAGATGTGGGCCCAGGGGTCGGGTTTGCTAATTTCGGGATTTTTGGTTAAATTTGATAATTTTTGAGTGGGATTTGTCCCTTTAGCATAAATTGATGATATAAATCTAGTTTTGGTAGATTTAGAGCAATTGGAGGCCGAGTCAAGAGGTAAAAGCATTGCGGACTAGGATTTTAGCGGCTTGAGGTGAGTAACGTTTCCAAACTTGGTTCTGAGGGTTCGAAACCCCGAACTATATGCTATATGATTATAATTTAGGTGACGAACATGCCAAGTGATAGGCGTGCGGGCATGCACCATGTGATTTGTTACCTGGTTCATACCATGGTACCATTTAGTAGTTATTTATGGATTGGTATCCGTGCTTCTATCAACGTGGTTAATGTGAACATACAAGAAATCATGCTAAGTACTATGTTAAGGCTTCACGCCGATACTGTTGAGACCCGATTGGTCATATATTGTTGTCATCTCACGTGTTTTATTGATGTTATATACTCAGTCATGTCATATCATATCTTATCATGTCTTAGTATCGATAATTGTTGATTTTGTATATTTATCATTGATTCCTGCTAGTTCATACATCTCTGAGCCCATATGAGCGAGACTAGAGAGTGATGACTAGGTGAGGCCGAGTGCCTGTTATTGAGAGACAGATATGGGATCAGGATGCACGTCGCAACATGTTATATTGATTATGCCTGGATCTGGCTTATTATAGCGCTTGGGCTGTAGGAGCCCCTCCGGAGTCTGTAACACACCCCCAGTGAGTGCAGTGATGATATTGAGGGATGGATATTCCCTGGACATGGATCTTGTCCGAGTGTTTGTATTCCGGAGATGGATCTTCTCCGTGGGGGTTGGATTGGCCTTCCTTAGTAGTGAGTGACTATGGTCACCTATGTATATATATATTCTGGGATGGATTTTCTCTGGGCCCTAAGAGCCATATACAGTACTGAGTGGACTTCTATGTGAGAGTTCTAAGCACTATGTGCATTTTTCATACAGTCGATACATTGGCATGCAGAGTATACTGAGTTATACATGGGTTACTGTTCATATCTAACTTATCTTGCTTTCATTACCTGTTAGAACTGTGAACATGTCTAAATTCTGTACACTGTTTTGTTATAATTACTGAGGTTTAGTCAGTCACTACCTCTTAGCCTATAGTTTGGGTTTGTTACTTCTGAGTTGGTGTACTCACGTTACCCCCTGCACCTTGTGTGCAGATCCAGGTACATCGGTACCCAGTAGCGGTTGCTGATCTATTGTTAGAGTTTCTTTTGGAGTATTCGAGTTAGCAGCTGGCAATCACAACCTCGTTTTCTCCTTCTTCATCTTCCTGTCGCATTTTATTATTTCAGACAATATTATGTCAGTTTTGTATTTCGACATTGTAGTTATAGTAGCTCATGACTCAGTGACACTATTTCTGGAATTTTTGTTTTATTTGTGCCTTGGTGGTTTTAAACTGTTAAATGCTTTATAAATGAGATTCTTGCTGCAAACATACTGATATTTCGTAAAGAAATTTTAAATCAAATGAAATGTGTGGCTTGCCTGATTTCACGATAGGGTCCATCACGACTGGGTATTTTGGGATTGTGACAAGTTGGTATCAGAGCTATAGGTTATATAGGTCTCACCAGTCATGAGTAGGTTTAGTAGAGTCTTGCGGATCGGTACGAAGACATCTGTACTTATCTTCGAGAGGCTACAAAACCCTTAGGAAATATCTCACATTCTTGAATTCTGTCGTGCGGATCTGTTGATTCTAGAAAACTAAACTTCTGTTGTTTCATTCTATCACAGATGGTGAGGACACGTGCTACCGATCAGGGTGACCAGATACCAGTTAGGTCCGTGAGAGGCCGAGGCCACGGTCGAGGCCGGGGTAAAGGGAGGGGTGCAGCCCGGGCAGAAGCCGAGGCAATACCTATGGACCCTTCAGTTATTCCAGATTAGGCCCCAACCACTGATGTACCAGTGGGACCGGCTCAGGCATCGACAGTGCGTATTGTGATTCCGGGTCTTCAGGAGACCTTGGCCAAGATTCTGACTGTGTGCACCAGTCTAGCACAGGCAGCCGCATTTTCTACTACAGCCGCTACTTCTTAGGCCGGGGGAGGCACTCAGATTCCAGCTAGCCATACACCTGAGAAGGTTATTCAGGGACTCCAGACACCGAAGGCAGCTCCAGCCCAGCCGGTTACCCTAGCTCAGGATTTTGTAATCCCAGTTATAGATGACGATAAGCAGCGCAGGTTGGAGAGATTTGGTAGACTTCAGCCTCCAACTTTCAGTGGTGCTAAGGGCGAGGATGCCAGGGCTTCTTAGAAAAGTGTCAGAGGATTCTTCGCACATCAGGGATATTGGAGACCCGTGGGGTCTCGTTTACTACTTTCCAGTTCTTAGGAGTTGTATTCACTTGGTGGGAGTCTTATGAAAGGTGTGGTCCTGTTGGAGTAGCTCCCCTTACTTGGCAGCAGTTTTCCGCTCTCTTTTTAGAGAAGTATGTTCCCCAGTCCCGCAGAGAGGAGCTGCGTAGATAGTTTGAGCAGCTGCATCAGGATGAGCTGACTGTGACATAGTATGAGATGAGGTTTTCAGAGCTAGCTCGTCATGCTTCAGAGTTAGTCCCTACTGAGAGAGAGAGGATCAGGAGGTTTGTAGATGACCTCACTTATCAACTCCGTATTCTGAGACCTGACAGAGAGTATCATGTGCTACTTTTGAGCAGGTGGTTGATATTGCTAGGGATATTGAGTCAGTTCGCCGCCACGAGCGAGAGAAGAGGGAGGCCAAGAGGCCTCGAGGATCTGGTAGTTTCAGTAGTGTTCCCTCCAGGGGTCAGTTCCAGCATAGCAGGGGCCGCTCATTTAGGCCTCCTCAACCAGTTCACCCCGCTTACAGTGGTGCATCATCGGGGCATGGTCCCCACAGCTCTCATCCGGGCTGTTCTTCATTCAGTTCTCTTCTAGCCGAGAGTTCATCTCGAGCACCATTGGTTCAGGGTTCCTCTATGCATGGTTCTTCTAGTGGTTATCTAGGTGCTAGGGGTTCCCTTCAGTCCCCACCGTCATTTGCTGAGAGGAGTTGTTTTGAGTGTGGTGATCCGGGTCATATCAAGAGGTTTTGTCCCCGTCTTTCTGGTGGTTCATCCCAGCAGGAGAGTCAGCCGTCAGCTTCGGCACCAATTACTTTATCACCCGCCCAACCAGCTAGGGGTGGGAGTCAGACAGCTAGAGGCCGTCCTAGAGGGGGAGGTCGATCGGGTGGTGGTCAGGCTCGATTTTATGCACTTTCAGCTAGGCCGGATGCTATGGCCTCAGATGCAGTGATTACAGGCATTGTTTCAGTTTTTCACCGACATGTTTCGGTCTTATTTGATCCTGATTCCACGTATTTCTATGTTTCATCATATTTTTCCCATTTTCTGGATATGCCCCGTGAGTCCTTAGTTATATCTGTTCATGTGCGACTCCAGTAGGCGATACTATTGTTGTGGACCATGTGTATCGGTCATGTGTGATATCTATAGGTGGTATGGAGACCCGAGTGGATCTATTGTTGCTTAGCATGGTGGACTTTGATGTGATATTGGGCATGGATTGGCTATCTCCGTGTCATGCTGTCCTAGATTGTCACGCTGAAACCATGACCTTAGCGATGCCAGGATTTCCGAGGGTTGAGTGGAGAGGTTCTGTTGAGTATGTGCCTAGTAGGGTGATTTCATACCTGAAGGCTCAGTGTATGGTGGAGAAAGGGTGCTTTTCTTATTTGGCTTTTGTGAGGGATGTCAAAGCTGAGACTCCCACTATTGATTCAGTCCCTGTGGTCTGTGATTTTCTGGACGTGTTTTCTACTGATCTGCCAGGCATGCCACCTGACGAGGATATTAATTTTAGTGTTGATTTAGTGCCAGGCACTCAACTATTTCCATTCCACCGCATCGTATGGCACCGACGGAGTTGAAGGAATTGAAAGAGCAGCTTCAGGAACTCCTAGATAAGGGGTTCATTTGGCCTAGTATGTCACCTTGGGATGCACCAGTGTTGTTTTTGAAGAAAAAAGATGGTTCCATGAGAATGTGTATTGACTACAGATAGTTGAACAAGGTTACAGTCAAGAATAAGTATCCTTTGCCTCGTATTGATGATTTTCTTGACCAACTTCAGGGAGCCAAGGTGTTCTCTAAGATTGATTTGAGATGCGGGTATCATCAGCTGAAGATTCGGGATTCAGATATTCCCAAGACAACTTTTAGGAATCGTTATGGTCACTATGAGTTTATGGTGATGTCTTTTGGACTGACCAATACCCCAACGTCGTTCATCCATTTGATGAATAGCGTGTTTCAACCTTATTTGGATATATTTGTTATTGTGTTCATTGATGACATCCTGGTCTATTCTCGTAGCCAGGAGAATCATGCTCAGCATTTGAGAGTTGTATTGCATAGATTGAAGGAGGAGAAACTTTATGCAAGGTTTTCCAAGTGTGAGTTTTGTCTTGGATCAATAGCTTTCTTGGGGCACGTAGTGTCCAGTGAGGGTATTTAGGTTGATCTGAATAAGATAGAGGCGGTGTAGAGTTGGACCAGACCGTCCTCAGCTACAGAGATTAAGAGCTTCCTTGGTTTGGCGGGGTATTACCTTCGCTTTGTGAAGGGATTTTATTTTATTGCCTCTCCTTTGACCAAATTGACCCAGAAGGTGCTCCGTTCAGGTGGTCGGATGAGAGTGAGGAGAGCTTTCAGAAGCTCAAGGCTGCTTTGACCTCGGCTCCAGTGTTAGTATTTCCATCAGCTTCAGGTTCCTATACCGTATATTGTGACGCCTCGACGATAGACATTGGTTGTGTTTTGATTTAGGAGGGTAGGGTGATTGCCTACGCCTCGCGCCAGTTGAAGACTCATGAGAAGAATTACCTAGTGCATGATCTCGAGCTAGCAGCCATTGTTTACGCCTTGAATATTTGGCGTCATTATTTGTATTGGGTGCATTGTGAGGTTTTCACTGACCACCGTAGTTTGCATCATCTGTTTAAGCAGAAGGATCTAAATTTGCGTCAGAGGAGATGGTTGGAGCTTCTCAAGGACTATGATATCACTATTCTATACCATCCGGGTAAGGCCAACGTGGTGGCCGATGCCTTGAGTCATAGAGTAGAGAGTTTGGAGAGTCTAGCATATCTTCCTGCAACAGAGAGACCATTAACACTTGATGTTCAGGCCTTAGTGGGTCAGTTGGTGAGATTGGATCTATTAGAGCCCAACCGGGTATTGGCTTGTGTAGCCTCCAGGTCTTCTCTTTATGACCTTATCAGAGAGTGCCAGTACGATGACCGACACTTGCTTGTTCTTCAGGATAGGGTCCGACGAGGTGATGCCAGGGATGTAGTTATTGGTGATGATGGGATTTTAAAGATGCAGGGTCGGATATGTGTGCCTAATGTCGATGGTCTTCGAGAGTTGATTCTAGCAGAGGCCCACAGCTCGTGATACTCCATCCATGCGGGTGCCGCAAAGATGTATCAGGATCTGAGACAACATTATTGGTGGAGGCGAATGAAGAAGGATATTGTTGTATTTGTGACTCGGTGTCTCAACTGTCAGCAGGTCAAGTATGAGCACCAGAGACCAGGTGGAATGCATCAGAGGTTGGATATTCCGGAGTGGAAGTGGGAGCGGATCACCATGGACTTTGTAGTTGGGCTTCCACGGACCTCGACGAGGTTCGATGCTATATAGGTTATTGTGGATCGACTGACCAAGTCCACGCACTTCATTCCTGTTGGTACCACTTATTCTTCAGAGCGATTAGCTGAGATTTATATCCGGGAGATTGTCCGGTTGTATGGTGTTCCAGTTTCTATCATTTCAAACAGAGGTACTCAGTTCACATCGAAGTTTTGGAGGGCTGTGCAGAGAGATTTGGCACTCAGGTTGAGTTGAGCACAACATTTCATCCTCAGATGAATGGGTAGTCCGAGCACACTATTTAGATACTGGAGGACATGTT
Organism: Nicotiana paniculata; assembly: GCA_005239505.1. Lineage (NCBI taxonomy): Eukaryota > Viridiplantae > Streptophyta > Magnoliopsida > Solanales > Solanaceae > Nicotiana > Nicotiana paniculata. The sequence continues at coordinate 13,318 of MDKI01045987.1, read as the reverse complement.
GCGTGCTTCTATCATTGACTTTGGGGGTTCATGGGACCAGTTTCTGCCACTCACGGAGTTTGTATATAATAACAGTTATCAGTTGAGTATTCAGATGGCTCCGTACGAGGCTTTATATGGGAGGAGGTATAGGTCTCTGGTCGGTTGGTTTGAGTCGGGTGAGGCTAGGCTCTTGGGTACAGATTTGGTTCAGGATGCGTTGGACAAGGTGAAGTTTGATTCAGGAGCGGCTTTTCACGTCACAGTCTAGGAAGAACAATTATGCAGACCGGAAGGTTCGGGATGTATCTTTCATGGTTGAGGAGAAGGTGCTGCTGAAGGTGTCACCCATGAAGGGTGTGATGCGGTTTGGGAAGATGGGCAAGTTGATTCCCCGGTTCATTGGGCCATTTGAATGCTTCAAAGGGTTGGAGAGGTGGCTTATAGACTTGCTTTGCCACCCAGCTTATTGATTGTTCATCGGTATTTCATGTTTCCATGCTCCGGAAGTATGTTGTTGACCCGTCTCATGTTTTTAACTTCAGCACGGTTCAACTTGAGGATGATATCTCCTATGATGTAGAGCCAGTGGCTATTTAGGTTCGTCAGGTCAGAAGGTTGAGGTCTAAGGACATATCTTGAGTGAAGGTGCAGTGGAGAGGGAAACCGGTGGAGGAGGCCACCTGGGAGACCGAGCGGGAGATGCGGAGTAGATATCCTCACTTATTTGAGACTCCAGGTATGTTTCTAGACCCGCTCGAGGACGAATATTTGTTTAAGAGGGGATAATGTAACGACCCGGCCGGTCGTTCCGTGAGATTAGCCTCGTTCTCCCTGTTTCTGCTTTATCATGTATTTTTAACTCAATTATGTTGTATTGGGTCGGTTGGTTCGGGTTTGGTGTGGTCGTGGTGAGAAATGAGACACTTAGTCTCTTAAGTTGGCTTAATAGTTGGAAAAGTCAACCGGAAGTTGACTTATAGGTAAACGACCTCGGAATGTGGTTTTTATGGCTCGGATAGCTTCGTTAGGCGATTTGGGACTTAGGAGTATGTTCGGAATGTTGATTTGAGGTCCGGAGTAGAATTAGGCTTGAATTGGCGAAATGAGATTTTTGGCGATTTTCGATCGGCAATGGAAAAATTAGCTATCAGGGTCGGAATGGAGTTTCGGAAGTTGGAACAGGTTCATAGTGTCATTTTAGATATGTGTGTAAATTTTCAGGTCATTCGGACATGGTTTGGGTGGTTTCGGCATTGGCGAAATTTGGAAGTTTCTAAGTTCTTAGGCTTGAATCCGAGATCGAATTGGTATTTTAGCATTGTTTTGGTGGTTTGATAGCCCGAATAAGTTTGAATGAGGTTATGATATGTGTTGGCATATTTGGTTGAGGCCCCGAGGGCCTCAGGGTGATTTCAGATGTCCATCGGGGAGTTTTGGAAATTTGAAAGGTTGCTGGTGTGAGACTGTTCTGTGATTCCGCAGGTGCAGATGGGTGGACGCAAGTGTGTGCACCGCAGGTGAGTGAAGGCCATAGCAGGTGCAGAAAGGGAGCAGCTTTAGTGGAACCATAGATGCAGAAGCAAGGGCCACACCTGCGAGCTCGTAGATGGACCACAGATGCGAGATGTGGTCGGTTAATTAAAATCCGCAAGTGCGCACCTGGTGTCGCACCCCCCTCTTTCCTCCCTTTCAGATCGGTCAGGGTATTCGACATTATTGGGACAAATCATTTCCTTTTAGGAAAGGGATAAGGAATTGAAGAATCGCCACTTAATGAGTTAAGGTGCGTAAGGGCACCTACTAAAGATTATTTACAAACACAGATTAGGTAACCAGAGATAGGGTAAGGGCTTGAAATTACTTCAAGGGGAAGGTGTTAGGCACCCTTCGAAGTCCACAACTGTTTTTCCCGGCCCAAACAAAATTTGTGAACAAATAGCATATAAGCAATAAACACATATGTAAATGGATAAAGGTTTTGAGAAGATTTGCAGTCCAAGCACACATATGTGCTTAAGTTTAAAAGATTTAAAGTCTAAGCACATATACAAAATTCTGGAGGTTTTACAATCTAAGCACATATGCGTAAGGGATAGGGGGTTTCCTAGATAGTTTATCCTATAGGATCACATCAGTACAATGCCTGGTAATCACTCCTCAGAAGAGGGTCTACACGTGGCATTAACGCACCGGATATCATATCCATGTCTACCCTTCCCACCCCTTAGCGGTTATTAAGCGAGTTATTTAACGACCTCTAGGCGTGCTGTTACCCGTCCCTTATTAGTGGTCCCGGAGGAGATTAATTCTACCTATAGGCAGTTCTAGACATACCCCTAAGGTTTAAAAGGAGAAAATACTAGGCGACATGCAAGAACAAATAGGACTTTAGCAGACAAAAACATGAAAGAAGCAATTAAGAGGCTCAGGTTTACCTCCACAAATATTGCATGTAAACATCACGTCTCAAACACAAACAAGGGCAATATTATTGAGCAGGATACTAAAACATGATGTCTAAGTGAATATCAAAACACAGAAGATATGTAGTTTCAATTTTATAAACCCAGAAGTAGGGGCCCTAATCATTCTGCCTACTGATTTTAAGCCTGTTAACCATTAGGCAGTAAACACAAAAAAAAGAAACAATTTTCCAGTTTAAAAAAAAAGGTTGGTTACCTAAGGCTTTCCTAGGCGTGGGGGAATGCACAATAATTACCAGAATTATTAAAACAATTTAGAAGTTGTTTTACCTAAAGCATGATGTTCTAAGGGTTGCAAAGACACATGGGTTATTACCAGTTTATCTAACACAGGATAATCATATGTGAGACTATCTTATGTCCCTTTTTCATGCATCAGTAGTTTAGTTAGGTGTGACTTAGTGAGATCCTAAAACAGGGTGTCTAGTATGAACATGATAAGATGTAAAATGATTTATATGCAACATTCCTAAGAAAAACATGATTTCTAGATGCACAGAAAGTTACAGCATGGTTTCAGAATATGCAGTAGCAACGGTTTTCATGTTAATGTTGTTATTTAACCTAGAAACAGGATTTCTAAGTGATGAAAATAATGTCAAACGAGATGCTGAAGCAGTAAACCCAAGAATATGATATCTAATGCATGACATGTTTAGAATGTATTGGTCCTAAACATGGATTCTAATGCGCACATAGAAATGTAAGCCTAAGGCATGGTTTCTAACCCACTGATATTGACAATAGACATGGCTACCCTCCCCTTTTTGCTATCCATCCCTAATATTCGTTTACAACAATTATTACAAACCAAGCACTCCCGCCCCCAAAAGCAGAGACCGAAGAACCGCCAGGTTGTCGAGGACAAGTGTCAAGCAGCAAAGACCTCTTTCTCTTCGGGAGTTTTCGTAACAGCTATAAAGAATGGGGTTTACCCTCGTGAAAGTCATGGTCCTTGCCTCCCTCCCCCCTTTGAGTTCGTCCATTCGTTGGGTGATCACATTTTTTGATGGTTTTTCCGCTTCTCACAGCTGCTCTTTCCACACCTCCAGATATCTGGTGCCAAATTGTCCCCCCTTGCCTTATTTCTTTGATAATAGAGTTGGCTATCTTTGTGGCATCAATTGTACAAGTTCGTGAAGAGGGCTGGACGAGTGGAATGAGGGAAAGTGGCTCGATCGAGGCTACCTATGAAGAAAGGTGGCGGCAAGGAAGGGTATTTCGAATCTCGATCAAATAGCGTAGCACGAGACCGCACCAAACAGGTCATTCCAATCCCGAATGAAAATATTCCACTTCAGGCAAAATCACCGGGATAACTATGTTATCTATTCGTTTCGGTGATACCCAGTGCAGCCTTTCGCCTTTCCTCCCTTCCTAACCTTGCTCGATCCAATAGCCCGATCCTAGCCCACAACCTAGGTTAGGGGGTCGTTAGACCGTAGCTTGTGTTTTGTACTCAATTAATTTCTCAGTCCCTCTAGTCGGGTGGGCGCCGACCGGTTTTTCGACCAGATACCCCTAAAAACCGTACGTGCGGGTCTCCCCGCATGCGGCTCACGCTTTTAATGAATTACATAAACATATAAGAGAAAATAAGAAGTTACGCTATGGGGAGCCTGAAAACAGGCCCAAATTCTCAGAACCTCAAATGCCCAATTGTTTTATGGCCTTTCTCATATCCGGGTGTGTCAGAGTTCCCTAAGGACCTCAAGGGATCCCGGGCGGTGCTCACACCCAGATTTCACAACCATAATTGAGCAAGTGCAGTGTGGAAGTGCCAACCCTAATGCATCAGAGTTCGGAGGGATCTCATAGGGATCCCTAAGCAGTCACACATTAGAGGGGTAAAACTTAAGGACCTAGGAGTAGAGTGAGAGTGCTTGACATAGTTTTGAAAAGGTTTTAGTAAGGAAACAATGTTAAAAGGGACTTGCTTGAAACAATTTTGTGAAATAAAAGAGGGAGTCATTCAGTAAAACAACTTTTGAAAAGAGAGGGAGTTATATAATTAAACAACAACAGATCAAACATAGAACCAAAATCAAACTCAACCATACTTAAAGAACACAGAACCAAAATAGGAAGAACAAACCTACACACAAGGGTGATGGGGATTAGGGACACATAGAGAACATGTAGTGCACACATAGTTACAGGAGCATTAAAATTCTTATAGGGGTTTAGGGAACCAGGGGATGAGATAATGGTATCAGCATATCATGAATATCAGAACCAACACAGGATCAGACAACTTAGGATAGCCAACTACTTTGCACAAAAGATTCATGATAGAAATCAGGGAAAACATAAGTAAGGCAGAGTCACATTGAGGTATACTACAAAAAAAGGGTTCATGAGCAGGCTGGTCCTAAGGGGGTTGGACATATTCAGAAGCATGCTAATAAAACAGTAAAGTAGACATATTAGTTGCAGGTTGAACAACAAAACCACAGATAGAAGCATATTAGAAACATAATAAACTGAAGCAGTAAAAGAAGCATATTGGTTTGGGACTTGAATTGAAAATCAGAGTGTACCAGTAAAGGGACAGTAAACACAAAGGTGAGGGGACATGATAGCACAATAGTCAGCCTTGGCTTGCAGCCGGCTAACTCAGAATAATAGTAAGTGTCACAGAAAGAGAGCAGAAAGCTTTGAGTGTGAGAGATAGAGTTTGAACTAAGTGTGTTCGTGCGTGTTGAGTTCAGTGTATGAGTATGTATCGGTGCATCGTGTTGGTGAGTGTGTACATATGTATAGTAGTTTAAGACTAGGTAAATAAGGTAAGAAACACAATTAGGCAGTAAAGCTCAGAACCAATTAGAGCAACAATCAGTCCAACTACTTCCTTAATTAAGGTAGTCATTTCAGACGGTAAAAGACAGGAAACAAGTAAGGAAAGGGATTATGTATGACTGGAGCATAAATAAAGAAATAATTTTAATCAGTGCAAGTAATTAGGCTAGATACAAAAAGGTCTAATTAAGGAAACAATGAGTAAGAACCAACTAATAATAATCAATCACATAATAAGGTAAGAAAATAGTTTATAGGTTGGAAATCAGTAAAGACATCATCACAGGAAATCAGTAAAAGGTGTTAATCACAGAAAATTAGGAATTCAAATAGGAACATCTGATTAAGGGGAGAGTTAACGCAAAACTTTATAAACAAACAGAATAAACACATAGTAGGCAAGAAGAATAAAAAAATCAAAAACCTTAATGGACACAGTGGTACAAATCACGTAAAATCAGGGATTGAACCAGAAAACAGTAATGATTAGAGAAATTAGTAGAACAAACGTAATATAAGCGGAAGAATCAAGAATTAGGAACCCTAATAAACATAATAGGGTATAAATCATAAAATACTCAGATTAATCGAAGCAGATTCATGAGAATCAAACATGCATACAAGTTGAGAGAACGAACAGTAAAGACGAACTCAGAACCCAAAGATTAAACCAAACAATTAGGGGTTTTCAACAAAATGAGTTAGATAAAGGGAGAACCCAAATGAAAATCGTTTAAACATTATAAAAATCATAGAATAACACTTTAAAAATCAGAGGAAACCATTTTGAAAAGGAAGCTCAGAAACCATAGTTATGATGATGAAGAGATGCTTCGAAAAACATAAAGTTTTTTTTTTTACAGAAAATAGTAAAATAACTCGGAATACTCTCAGATCTATTACAGATTTAGAGAGTAAGAGATCAATTTAGGGTTTTGAGAGTAATAACCCAAAGATCGGGAGAGACCGGCTTAGAAACCATAGGTCTAGCAAGAGAATAGATTGATCTTACTCAGAAGGGCCATGGTGGCCTGAGAATGGTGAGCACAGACTCGAGGAGGGTGAATGAACAACCAACTGGTCCCTTGAGGACCTCAGGGATGCAAGAATCAGGCCATGGAGAGGAGCCATAGAGGCCAGGGGTGGTGGTGGAACCACCATTGTTACCGGCGAACCAGAAATGGCGAGGAGATTAGGGTTTGGGCAGAGGGAATCTTGAGAGAGAAGGAGAGGGGTGTCGGCGGAGAGAATAAGAATGAAATGAGGGGTTTGGGGAGGGGGGTAGTCTTAGGAGGGTAGTCTTAGATTAATTTAGGAAAGAACGGATCTGGTCCGTTGATCAAAATTGATTAACGACCCAGATTAAAACAGAAATTGGGTCGGGCAGATTCTGGAATTCTAGTTTAATTAGGGGTTTGGGCTGAGTTTAATAGGCTAAAATTGAAAAATGAAATAGGCTATTTGTTAAAATACAAAGGACTAATTTCTGGTAGAAAAAATAGTACAAAATTATATGTTTGGGGTATAATTGCAAAGTCATTGCAATTATATCCAAAAGATGCCAATTTGGCTAATTATGGAATAATTTGGTCTTAATATGACCATAAATATAAATAATAAATCAAGAAATTTTTGGAAGTCGTTTGTGATATAATTTTGTAATTATTTATTGAAAATATAGTACTGGACAAACTAATAAAAACGTAGAAAAATTATGGAAAAACAACAATTGATGCTAATGCATGATTTTGAAAATATATATGCATTTTGAAATCTTTTAGGAAAAATTGGGTATCAACAACTGCCCCTCTTTACCCGAAAAGGACGAAAGAGTTGTTGGTTAATGCTAGATGGCCAATTTTGACCGAGCGAAACAGTTTGAGAGAATTAGGGTCGTGCCCTGGTTTCTGAGCTGCCTACATATCTCTGGTTTTACAGGAATCACGCCGTATGTAGTTCCGAATTCATCGGCGAAGTATACTGATGAAGTTATCACAAGAACGGACGCAAAATCTTGGGATAGACGACTTGACGATTTACGGAATATCAGGTTCGAAACGGTTGGGAGAACTGGAGCGGGATTGCTCCTGCTGGGATAGCCGTTGCTCGCCAGGTTACCTAAAAATAAAGCAATACAAGCGTATACTATGCATAATTTTAAACATGATGCAGGTTCCCGTTGGACTATGAAAGTTTTCTTTGGACGGTTAGGGATGACGTCCTTAGACCATGATGTCCCAAGCCATGAATTGTTTGATGAGAGATTCGCAGGCATGAAATGATGTTCTCGAACTATGAAGATGGTGCCTCCGAACTATGATGCCTTTGAATAATGATATGCAAATTGAGAGAGATCCTCAGGCCATGACATAGTGTGTTCCGACTATGAGGATGATGCCGTTAGACTATGATGCCTTTGGACAGGTTGGCGATATTTTAGCCCATGATGTGCAATAATATAATGCTGACAAGACAGAGCTTAGTCTTGCAAATTGAAGGGCGGAGCTTAGCCCAAAAGAGAAGTGAAGTAGATAATGCTTGAGAGACGGTGCTTAGTCTCAATGAAAAAGTAAATTGGAGAGGAGCTTAGCCTCATGCAGATAGGAAGGCAGAGATAGCCTTATGCAAGGGAAGGTAGGGGGTTAGCCTTATGCAGATAGGATGACAGAAGATTAGCCTTATGCAAAGGAAGGAAGAAGATTAGCCTTATGCAGATAGGAAGGCAGAAGATTAGACTTATGCAAGGGAAGGCAGAAGATTAGCCTTATGCAGATAGGAAGGCAGAGATAGCCTTATGCAAGGGAAGGCAGAAAATTAGCCTTATGCAGAAAGTAGAATGAATAGCAGATAGTAGTAGAATTTCTTAGCTGGTAGCAGATTTTGATAACGCGATTGTTGTGAGGATTGTGACTTTGCGGCATGTCTATCCTTTATCCCTGCATCCAAATAAAAATCGCGAGTTTTATAGATGGGGGAGGTTGATTCGTGTCCCCGCTGGCTTTGCTTGCTTCGTTCTGCTTGGTCTGATGATTCTGCTTATATCATCGGGGTAGCGTTTGCTAAAGATAGCTATATTTTGAAAACGTGCATGATTTTATAAAGACATAGTCAAATATATTTTGAGGAATTTAGATGAACCGACGACCGTGACATGGTTCAAGATATTGCAACCACTCATGCTACGGAATTTTGAGGGTCCTCCTCAAAATTCTGCCCCAGTTAGATGGTTGATGATTCTGACCGTTGTTCATGTTGTGATCGGCTGAACCTGCTTCGGAATTTTGAGGGTCCTTCTCAAAATTCTTCCCCAGTTTCCAATTGCGGGGGGAAATGAGATTTTTATTGAATTATGACCGAACCCATAGGGGTGCTACGTATCCCCTCTTAAACGGGAATCAGGTCAGGCATAGTTCAATTTACATCATTGAAGAAAGCATAGAAAGTTACACATAATATCGTTTGACTGCATCTGAATTGATTGGCTTTGGCAAAACTTCTCCGTCCATTTCTGCAAGTATGAGAGCTCCTCCTGTCAATACTCGGTGAACCATATACGGACCTTGCCAGTTAAGAGAAAATTTCCCTTTGGCTTCGTCTTGATGTGGAAAGATCTTCTTTAACACCAGTTGCCCCGGTGTGAACTGTCTTGGCTTGACTCTCTTGTTGAAGGCTCTGGACATTCTATTTTGATAAAGTTGACCATGACATATTACATTCATCCTTTTCCCATCTATGAGGGCCAACTGCTCGTAGCAGCCTTTTATCCATTCTGCGTCGTTGAGCTCAGTTTCTTGTATGATTCTTAAGGAAGGGATCTCCACTTTGGCAGGGATAACAACTTCCGTACCATAAACCAATAAATAAGGAGTTGCCCCGGTTGATTTGCAGATTGTGGTGCGGTATCCCAGTAAGGCGAATGATAATTTTTCATGCCGCTTTTTATGCTTTTCTATCATCTTTCTCAATATCTTTTTGATGTTCTTGTTGACGACTTCCACAACTCCATTCATCTATGGTCTATAGGCTGTGGAATTCTTGTGCTTGGTTTTGAAAGTCTCGCACATGGCTTTCATCAGATCACTGTTGAGATTGGAGCCATTGTCGGTGATGATTGACTCTGGAATCCCGAACCGAAAAATGATACGGTCATGGACAAAGTCTGCCACTACTTTCTTAGTCATTGCTTTGTATGATGTCACTTCGACCCATTTGGTGAAGTAATCAATTGCTACTAGGATGAACCTGTGTCCATTTGAGGTTGTGGGCTCGATTGGTCCAATAACATCCATTCCCCAGGTGACGAGCGACCAAGGTGAGCTTGTTGCATTGAGATAATTTGGGGGTACCTTTATCATATCTGAATTTACCTGACATTGATAGCATTTTTGGACTTATTGGATGCAACCCGTTTCCATGGTCATCCAGAAGTAACCGGCTTTGAGTATTTTCTTTGCTAAGACAAAACCATTCATGTGTGGACCATAGGTCCCAACAGGTATCTCTTCAAGTAGTCTGGAGGCTTCCTTTGCATCGACACATCTTAATAATCCCAAGTCAGGAGTCCTCCTGTACAGGTTTCCCCCGCTGAGAAAAAAATTGTTGGACAACCTCCGGAGCGTGCGTTTTTTAGTGTGATTTGCAAGCTCTGGGTACTTTCCTTTTGACAAATATTCCTGATGTCGTGGAACCACGGTCTCCCGTCTGCTTCTTCTTCAATATGGGCACAGTATACCAGCTGGTTATGGATCTTCACTGGAATAGGATCAATGAAGTTCTTATCTGGGTGTTGTATCATGGATGATAGAGTGGCCAATGCATTGGCAAACTCGTTCTGAAATCTGGGGACATGCCGAAGTTCTGTCTTTGTGAACCTTTTCCTCAATTCCTGCACATGGTGCAGATTTTGCAATATCTTGGAATTCTTGGTAGCCCATTCTCCTTGTACTTGGTGTATTAGCAGATCTGAGTCACCGATTACTAGCAACTCCTGGATATTCATGTCAATGGCCATATTGAGCCCTAAGATGAAGGCCTCATATTCTGTCATATTGTTGGTACAGGGAAATATGAGTTTGGCAGATACCGGGTAGTGTTGACCTATTTCCGATATCAGGACAGCTCCAATGCTGAATTGCTGACTCCTTTGAAATTGGATGCTCCGTTGAAGAACATTCTTCACCCGTCGTAGGATTCTACAATGTCTTCCCCTATGAATGACACTTCTTCATCAGGAAAATACATTTTCAGGGGTTCGTATTATCCTCCCACGGGATTCTCGTCAAGATGATCTGCCAGTGCTTGCCCCTTAACCGCTTTCTGAGTCACATAGACAATGTCGAACTCACTCAGCAGGATTCTTCATTCGGCCAGTTTGCCAGTGGGCATGAGGTTCTGAAAGATATATTTCAAGGGATCCATCCTTGATATGAGATACGTTATGTAGGCACAGAAGTAATGCCTCAGCTTCTGGGCTACCCAGGTTAGAGCACAACAGGTATGTTCGAGTAGAGAATACCGTGCCTCATGTGGAGTGAACTTCTTACTCAGATAATAAATAACATGTTCCTTTCTTCCTGTCTCGTTGTGCTGCCCCAGAACGTAGCCAAAAGCTCCGTCTAATACTGCAAGGTAGAGTAGCAAGGGTCCACATGGCTTTGGCGGGACCAAGACTGGTGATGTTGACAAGTATTCCTTGATTCTGTCAAAAGCTTTCTGACAATCCTCGGTCTATTCGGTCGCAACATCTTTCTTCATAATCTTGAAGATCGATTCACATATAACCATGGACTGGGCTATGAATCGGCTGATGTAGTTAAGGCGTCCCAGGAAACTCATCACATCTTTCTTGTTCTTTGGCGGTAGCAATTCTTGGATGGTTTTGACCTTTGATGGATCCAGTTCTATTCCTCGGCAGCTGACGATGAAACCAAGAAATTTCCCAACAGGAACTTCGAATGGTGACATAGCGCCCTGACGCAACTGCTCAAACTCCTTGCGTTGTACATCCCGACGGAACTGAGGTGCAACCTCCCTCAAAAAATCTCCGAAAACTGAATCCATGCTAGTAAAGCTAACTCGGCCAGGCTACCCCAACTCATATGCTTCCACCACTGATCAATCCACTTCTCTGGACCTGAGACGTGACAAAAGCAATCCCGCTCGTCTCCACAATACCTGAAGTAAGAAGAATATGGTGACACTCTCCCGAAAACCTTGGGCATTTCCCGCCGCCAACCCACTAAAAGATAGAAGGGTGGTACTTCAAGTACCTCTAAATCCCAATGTGCTCTACCTATGATGTTGCTGTCCTAACCACAGGCTGAACTGATAACTGTAACTTGACCAATATGATCTCGCTGCTCTGTAGTGTAGACGGTGGGAGTCCGAACTCCTCCCCAGATCTGTGAAGCAACTGGTGCACTGGAATCAACCCTGCCTGAACCGATGTACCAATTGTACTCAAAACTGCGCTCCGGTGCTTTGAGTCCGGGGTAGCAACATGCACCCCCAGTACCTGTCCCCTAACTAGGACTACTGGCAACTCCTCAACGGCTGCTCTAGTAGGCATCTTAACTACGGCACGTGCTCCTCGTTGGCCTCTGTCTCTAACCCTTGTGACATTTGCTTCAGGGTAACATCACCATCGGTGAGAGAGTGGAACGATAATTTCAAACTTTAAGATAAATGAACTCGCACGATAGGAACGAATGAAGTGAAATTGTCCTGATAGTTCTGTAGTCTCTCGAAGATAAGTACAGACGTTTCCGTACCGATCTTCAAGACTCTACCAAACCCGCTTATGACTCGTAGCACCTATGAACCTAGAGCTCTGACACTAACTTGTCACGACCCAAATTTCCCTCCGTTGGGTATCGTGATGGCACCTAGTCTTAGGGACTAGGTAAGCCTAACATTTCCACTGAACAACAACAATAATAAAGGAATTTTAAAAATTTCGAAATAGAATTCTTGACAGAGTTTACAATTTCCCAAAACCCGTTAAGTGCAAGTCATAAGCTCTACGAAATCTTTCTATCAAATATAAGTACAACTGTCTAGGAATAAGTAAGTACAATTGAATAGAAATAAAACAGGAAGGTGACTCCGAAGCCTGCGAACGCAGCAACAGGTTACCTTTAGTCTCCTCAGCAACGATCTGAGCAGCTACCAACAGCCAAACCTGAAGCTGCACACAAAAATGTGCAGAAGTGTAGTATGAGCACACCACATCGGTGCCCAGTAAGTATCAAGACTAACCTCGGTGAAGTAGTGACGAGGACTAGTCAAGACACCAACGGTCTAATAAGTAAAAGGCATAGATGTATAAATGACCGAAACAAAATATTTATCTAATGATTTCTCAAAGTAATTAACGATACGATCAAATAATACGGAAGAAAATTCAATAATCACGATCAACGGACAACGTAATAGAAATACGCAAAGAGAATGGAAATAATGCAATCCAAATGGCGGGATTTATAACCCAATAAAAACACTAGCAACTCAACACTTCATCAATTTATTCACGTCAGACCTTAGCCAATAACTTAATAAATCTGGTCAAACCTTTGAGTGAAAACTTTTAAATCGTGAGTTCATTTTGAAAACTTTAAAGATATAAACATTTCGGAATAGAGAAATTCCTTCTTTGAAACATACTTTCTCTGAATGTATATATTATTTTTATAAAGAGAAATCTTTATGACATAGTCTCTTCAAATACGGGGTGTTCAAATACACTTTCCCAAATACTGCTCTTTCAAGTATCATCAATATACATGATGTTCAAAATATATTTTTTCAAGTACTGCTCTTTCAAGTATCATCAATATACGTGATGTTCAAAATATATTTTCTCAAGTACCGCTCTTTCAAATATCATCAAAACATGTGATGTTCAAAATATATTTTCTCAAGTACTGCTCTTTCAAATATCATCATTTTGCAAGACAAATGTTTCTCAAATATACTTTCGAAAGAAGTCCTTTAGACATAACTTTTCCTGGAGATAATTGCTTTTCAACTATACTTTTCGATATATATATATATAT